>OMNN01097847.1:0-27500 GCA_900302755.1 Chromis chromis
AAAATGGTTGAGAAGAAATTGATCTAAAACTTGGATGATTTGGGATGTAATGACCCTATTAGTTCTGTAAATGATGTAAAATATGTTCTTAAAAGGCACCTTTGGCCTTTACCTGAAAGCCAAATGTCACTCTCAGTGCTAAAAAATAACAAAACAAACCAAACAAAATTACTCATACACATATATTATCTTCGGGATAAATACACCGAGCAGGGTTAATCTCTCAGCAGCTCATCTCAGTGTCAGTTTGAGGTCTTCATTTGTTTAGCTCTCTATCAGAAAACGAGGCTAAAAGTTGGACTCAAACCAAGTATTCCAATCTCAACAGCTAGTTTCACCAGCTGATTTCCCCACTGCAATGACTGAGTTTCCAGCAGAGAGAGGAGGGACGTATGGGGCAGATCCAGTTTCTCATTGACTATTCCCGTGGTGAATCGAGCCCTGCTGCACTGAGTGATCGCTGTTCCCTGCGGCATCAATAATACAGGAGGAAGTTATTGTCCCTGTGCAGGCCACAGTATCATACAGCTAAAGCAAGTGGAGGGAGGGGGTGGTCCTTTCACTCGGCCCTCTAGGGTTTCAGGGCCTGCAGACAGTGGTCTGACTCTGGGGAGCCTGCTCCTCTGCCCTCGCACAGGGCCCGATTGTAAGTCGGCCTGACCGAGGGGATAAATGTTTCTAAACAGTGACAGCCTGCACAGTCCTGCTGGCCTGGCCTCGTCGGTAAGACTACACCCCCCAACAAACCCAGTGTCACCAGATGAGATGACTCCCGGCTCAATAGAGAATTAGTCAGTGGGAGACATTGGACAGTTAGCGATAGATATCCTGGGTGTGATTAACATGATCCAGATTTTCACCTTGTTTGAGCATCTAGCTGAGTGTTGTGACCTTCCTGTAGCCTCAGGATGGTCCAAAATACTAAACTGGGAAAAACAATATATTGTACACCCAAATATAAGCAGTGACCTACAAGATTGAGACACATGCTTGGTATTTTAAGGGATTTTTTATATATATCCGCCTGCCGTGTTGCATTATCTGTACATTATCATTAGAAAACAGCCAACTAACATACTGATGATCATGAAATATGAAGCCACAAATCAACTTCATCCCCAGAGACAAAAAAAACAACAAGTGCCCCAAACAGCTAAAACAACAGAGTGACAGAGGACAGTGGTGGGAGGGGTGCAGAAGGAGAGTGAACAGTAGAGAAAGTCAGAGCGATGGTGAAATAGAGAGTGCCACTCAGAAGGAGGTCAGCACACAGTGTGTTGACACTGCTAACTTTAAGGAGATGCTGGCAAACGCTCAAGAGGATACTTAAGGACATGAATGGATCGTAACTGCTGGTAAGTCCTCAAAGTGCTTTTTTTTTTCTTCTTACTTCATCCATCATTTCGATTGATCTTTGACTTTTTTTAAAAACTGAAACTGGTGTATCCTGCTATTCTAGTCAGTTTTGTATTTAACTTTTCTTACTCCACATTCATAACTTCTATTTGGACACTTTTAGCATCACATATGGACCTTTAACTGCCGAGTATTATAGCTTGTAAAACTTAATTACATTAGTGATAGCTGTTTTAGTAAGCATGCAGGGAAAGTGGTAAGGTGATGTGGTAGCCAGTCATTAAGGTTTAATATCCCCTCTCTGCTGAGATACTTTACTCCTTGAGTCCATCCCATCACTTAAGAGGAAAAAAAAACACACTGCATGCATTTAAACAGAGGTTTATGTGAAATCAACAGGAAAAACAGCCCAGAGAAAAAGATGTGACACCAGTGTGCCACTGTGCTTGCTGGCATGAGATGAAGATGGCAGAGAAAGGGTCAGGGATGGCCACTCTTAGATTCACAAGCATCATAGTTTGTGCTGTTTTACTCGGACAAGGAGCCCCTGAGAAGACAGGTGAGTTCACCACCAGAACATGACACCAAATACAATGTTTGCAAGTTCATCACTACATATTTATTATAAAATCCTGTCTCTAATGGAACTCCTTCAGGAGGTAGTAAAGAGGACCAAAGAGAAGCCATTCTGAGGGAGATCATTTCAAAATGGAGTAAAGGAAGTGGTCTGAATCCACAGAAACCTCCCCCAGAAACAGACAAGGATCAATCTGTGAACTCTTGGGTGAGGAATATCGTGGGGAGCTTAAAAACACTCGGCCTGCTTCCCACCAAGAGCCTACCTTCACTAAACAAGCCAATTGACCGACACCGTCTCTCCGGCTTCCTCTACAACATCTCCCTGTACCTCCAAGAGATGGGTGCTGAGCTGGAGGAGCTGCCAGCGGAGCCCGATGAGGAACAGCTGTGGGAGAAGGTGCTGCACTACTTTCTCCAGTCCGAAGGAAGCGCTGCACTGAACCAGTGGAACGGCCGTGTGCCACCCAGGCCCAGTGTCAGGGTGCAGGACTGGTTTTTGTCCCTGAGAGGCAGCCCACACTGGGACTGGCTGCTGGGGCTGCTGCAGAGTCTTATCAGTCTGTCAGAGCGTCAACCCCACAGGCCCCTCTTGAGTTTCTTATCTCAGAACTGGAGGACAGTGAGCGCTGTGCTGGAGGCTGCGCTTCAGGCTCTGGTCAGTGGGACGTACGGCCAGGCCAGTGCAGGCCTGCAGGGCTTCATCTGTGCTCTGAAGGGTCGTAATGACTGTGCCTTCAGTGTTAGCTGGCTCCAGCAGCTGCTGCAGTTCCTAGAAACACGCAACTGGAAGCCTGTGGTCAGTTTACACCCAGCAGGGGAAGCTGCTGAACACAGTAAAGGCACGGGTGCATATGGACGTTTGAAGCCCTTCAGCTTGCCTCCTGAGGCCACGAGGCAGGATGGGTTGTCTGGGAATGCGTCTGTGGAAGATACAATGACCACAGAGGATGAGCCAGACTCCATGCAAAGCTTACTGCTGCAGGCGTTATCACGTTCAGGTGGAGGAGAGCGAGGAGGCTATTTGCCTCAGAAAAATGTAGCTCTTGTGCAGAGCTTAGACGGGCTGAGGACAGGCCTTCTGCACAGAGTGGGGAGTTCTGTGTACGGTAACCTGAGGAAGAAAGTGTCACGAGTTACCATGGCACTGCTTGATGATGTCAGCAGCCTCGTGGAGGTGCCACAGCCCAACCCTCAGGGCCGGTGCTCAGTGGGTGAGTATGAGGAGTGGTGGGGTGCTTAAGGTGCTTGCATTTATACACACAATATTATAATATCATCCTTAGATAATTAGAAACACCAACCTCCAATTGCAGTTTATATGACAGATGCTGCTGTATGTATTATTGACATTCAGATACTTTGCTTTACAGTTGCTGATTGATATACTCTCTAGGTAAAAAAGTAAATCATGCGTTGCTTGGATTGATCAGCAAGAAAAAACAACAACTTTAAGAGCCTCATAAATTTGGCCCTGACTTCACCTGAGAGATCCAAGAGAGAAAGTGACAGTGACTGACACTGCTTTAAAATCTTTATAATCATCCCAGCTAGTGAAAGCATCTGTTGTTAGCTCAGCTAATCTCTTTATCCTCTCATTGATGTCAGTAACATTATATCTTGGGCATTGTTAGCTGAGCTGCACTGTTACATCAGCCATAGTTGTGTTCTGCAGGAGCTACCAGCTGCTTTTTCCACCACTCATTCACTTTGATTTTCAAATAATGTGTGTTTTTCATTGATCTCTTTGAAGGTGACCTGAGACAACTGATCTTATGGTAAGATATTTGAGGAAAGTGACTGTGATTGCATTTTACATGTTTGGCAGTAAACTGTTGGTAAAAGAGATTTCAATCTTTGGTCTGTCCTTGCATATGTAGGGGGATAAGACATAATGTGATGTGGAACACTCAGGCTTTGGGTGTCAGCTCCCAGGGCCTCCCAAGCTCACTCCCATTCCTGTCCTGCCCCACCGACGAAGGAGATGAGCTGAGATCACGGCAAACACCAGCTCAGGCCTCATCAAAAACTGTCCCTTCTTCAGAAAGAAACTCTAAACAAAAACGCCGTCATGAACCCTCTGCTGCACCTCGCAGCCAGTTCAGCCACTCACAAACAGGGAAGAGAGAAAGTAACAACCAGCAGAAAGAGATGGAGTTCTCCACCTCTACAGAAATCCTGGAGGCAGCGTGTAATGAATCCATCCCAGGCTTGACAGGCGTCTCTAACTTCACTGTATTCCTCTATTGTAAACTGTTTGAAGGGGAGAATGGTTCAGTTAATCCTGCAATCGCTCAGATGGGGCTCGACCTGCATGCTACATGCTCTGATGCAGCTTGGTACCTGTCTGCTGCTGAGGAGGACTTTCTTTGGGTTCACGTCTGCAGTGAGTTCTTTGCTCATGAATTCAACAACACAGTGTGTGCCAACTCCTCTTTCTGGCTGCAGAGAGCACATCAGGTAATGGATTGCTTTTTGCATTACTTGTTTTAATAAAATTCCATTGAATACATATTAACTCATTACTATTTTATTATTTGCAGGCTGCACTGACAAAGGACTATCATTTCTTTAACCAAACAAGTATAGATGAACTGTGTGTGCAGCTCTCAGGTGAGGCAATAGAGAGTCCAGGGCTTGATGACAGCTGTCTGGCTCAGCTGGGCAGCAGGTCGCTCACTGCCCAGGCTTTCAGACATTGCTTCCTGCCCAACAACTCAGTCCTGACCTCAGCTCTGTGTGGCAGAGACTCCTCTGACTCACACCGGTCTTTGCCAGAAGGCAGCTGGGCCACAGTGTACTGCTCCAAGATGCACAACTTCTCCCATGAGGACGCCCCTGTGGAGACTTGTCAGTACAGGGAGTGGACCGTGCATCATTTCACCAACTCCACTCTCCTGGAGCTCTGTGGACAGACACATGGACTGAGAGAGTACATCTGTTTAAACGCCACACTCTACCATCAGCTGTTAAGATTAAAGCCTCAGCTTGCTGATGTCTGTGCTGATCTGCAGGCAGAACAGGAGGCCAGGAAGTGTCTCCTTCAGAGGTTTTTTGACATGCTCCCAGCGCCGTATGAGTTTGACACATCACAGCTGTGCGTGGATCCGGCCCCACTGCTGGCAGAAGTCGTGCACAAGCTGAGCGTGTGTGAGGTCGAGGGAGGAGAGCCTGAGGGGTTTTTAGTAGCTCTGGGATATGTGCTGCGAGTCTTGGACTTCATGGTGGGCCTCTCTTCAGGGTTGGATGAAGGGGAAAGAGAGGCGAGACAAGGTCTGGGCCAGGCTATCCTCCTCTCCAGCCTCCTTGACAACACGTCCTGGTCCACGCTGCAGCCAGAGGCGTCCATGAGCGTCCTTCACACAGTGGGAGTCTTCCTGCGCAGAGAGCAGAACGCCACTCTGAAAGAGGACCTGCTGAGCTGCTTCAGTGTAAGATATGGTAGCTGACTGGCACACAAACACTGTCACATGCACGCACGCACGCACGCACGCACGCACGCACGCACGCACGCACGCACGCACGCACGCACACACACACACACACACACACACTCATAATAAGTGAATAACCTGTTTCTGCTGTTGCATCAGCCTGTCCTGTGGGACCTCATCCAGCAGGATGACAACTCATCTGCACTCAGGGTTCTGCTACAGGTACTGGCCTGTGCAGCTATATTCATGTTTTACATTTCACAACACATCAGTTCGCTGAACACTAGATTTAGGTGAATAACTTTATCTCACCAGGAGTACCTCCAGATGCCCAGAGACAGCATTCGTACTCTGGTGATGTCTGCTGAAAAAGATGCAGTCAAGAGATTTCTCTCCCATGTGCATCAAACATGGGACCAGCTTCAAGTTGAAACCAGTCAGGTGTGTAATTCATCTTCTTAAAAAACAATCAATCTACTATAAATTGGTGATGCTTTCTCTTTTTAATGCTGCTAATTGATTGGATAAATAATTATAAATGACTTTTAAAACTATTCATCACAAAGTAAGAAATAAGAAAGATTTGTAATGTGTTTCTATGATGTGCAGTTGTTGCTGTGTATTATGTTGTATCTACTTTATTTGAATGCATGTCATGGCCCATGCATAGTTAAAGAGGGCCAAACTGAATACACTGATGGGTTCCCCGTCCTGTTGTTTTGTTTTCTCTGTCAGGCCTCTCAAAAGGAGTTGCAGGCCATGGAGACAATGACCGCTGCTTTCATCCATAAATTCCCCCGAGTGACCCCAGAGCTGTTCGTGGACCTTTCTCAGTTCATCCCCTTCATGTCCGTCTCTGACATCATGAGCTTTCCAGCCTCACTTATTGTCAACGACAGTGTGTGAGTTACAGATGATCTTATTTAGCATAAAATGTGTCACTTCTCCGATACCAGCAGCTTCTGTGTTGCCCTTTAGGTTGACAGCCATCCGTGACCACAGTTCAGGGATGAAGTCGTTGCAGAAAAAGGCCTTTGTAAAACGACTCCTGCAGTCGAGTGTGGTGGGGGATGTCCCAACATGGCCACCGTACTTTCTCAGCTCCATCCTCCCACTTCTGCCTTACCTCCCAATCAGTCACTTTCAACAACTGACATCACAACAGGTTAGAGGGGATTTCACCGATTTAAAGCTCTTTACACGAGCGTCTGCTGCGTCTCTTTTACAGATGTCAGATGTGGTCATGTGATGAAAAAAGAAACTAATTCAACCCTCATCTTACCAACATATTTTGGATAGAAGAAATAGTGACTGGGGTCCTTATTACACTGCTATAGGAAACAGCCCTCATGGGAATACATTAACTTATTTCTTCTCAAAAGCATCATTAGTTATGTAAATAATATCTTCTGAAAAAAGTTAATTTGCACAATGCGTTAAACAAAATTAATACTTTTCTATAATGAAAACTTATTTACCATCCTCTGATTCGGGTATCATTTATTTCAGTAATTTCAAGTAAACAATATTTGTGTCATATTTATGTGCATCAAAATTTCTGCAAATGCCAAATCTGGCTATTCTTGATGTGCTCGCCATTGTTGCCTTAAAAAACCAACACTGATGTTGTTCAAAACTGTATTATAGAGCTACTTTCTAAATTTATCACACCCAAACACATCTTGGAGGTCCTGATCATGCTCTGAGTGCATGTCAGTCATATGCGCGACAAACTATTTTAGTCTGGTCTTGTATAATAGAACATAAACATTTAATTTTATCACCATAAAACATGTATCGTGTAATTACTAGTAGTATTTATTAGTATTTAGGGTCATTGACAGAGGAAATGAGGAAATCTGGGTCTGCCTCCTTCAAAATGACTGACAGAGTGTCTCTGTTCCCCCTGAAGTGTGTGATATTTTAAATTAGAACCCATGGAGACATGAACTCAATAAATAGCTCTATGGCTCTATTAATAGCTCTATCTATTAAAACTGCAAAGGTGGAATTGGATGCTTTTGACTGGGGTCCACAAGAATCCCAATGATGAATAATGATGTGAAGTCATGGGGAACAAAATGATTAACAAAGCCATGAAAAATTGAAGTAATTGAGTAAAGCCCCTGTAAAATATGACAAAAAGTACAGCTTTGGGGTCTGCAGGCACCTTAGCTGGTAGGAAGAGAGTTAAGAGAAATGCTGAATAAATGGATGAGGAGAGAGAATCTTCCACAGTGGCACAAAGATCATATGCAGTGACCTTCACATCCACCACATCCATATGTTAAACCCATATGAGAGATTTCTGTTCATATGAGACACTTTTTGTTGTTCTTCTTGTAATTTATATAGTAGGTAGTGATTTTTGTTTTAGCTTGTTGCACCATTTAATTTATTGTCTCCTTTAGCTTACTCCTCTGGTGGAGTTGCTAGGCAACGGCAGTCTGGATGGTGTAAGGGGGCGCCATGTGCTTCGGACCCTCTTCAGTAAAAAGAAGAATCTAACCAGTGATAACATAATGAGGTAGGACTTGGTTATAATTAGTGAGAATTACTGAATGTCTGGATCATCTGCAGTCACTTTACAAACACTCAGCAGACGTTTCTAATATTTACCAGAGTGCTTTGTGTGGGTCTGTGCAAAAGCAAAGCAGATCTTTTATACTCAAGTTAAGTATCATTTAACAAATTAAGTTTAGCTGCAGAACTTTATAGCACATATTCAGAGGGCTGTAGGTGGAGGGTCAGAATGAGCCTGCAGCAAATTCTTCAGGGTTTTTTCTTGAGATTCAAGCTTGTGATTGGTTCGTCTTAATGACTCGGGTTAGAGGTCTGTTTAGATATTGATGGATGGTGTTATAACAGATATGCAAAGCACATCTAATCTCTCCTTGTGCTGCAGATGTTATCTTTGTGTTGTGCTTTATTATTTCTGCTATAATCCTAATTGTTAGCAGTCATTCATTTACTACACATTCTATTAAAAATCTTGTGCAAAAAAGAAGTTAATCTTTCATCAGAAAGGTGAAGAATGAGGTATTTTGCAGATTAGGAGTCCTTGCGTGCTACCTGGATCCAGCAGACTTGGGTTCATATCTCCAGGACTCAGCTGTGTCCTCTGATCTGTGGCTGCAGCTGTCTCAGTGCACGTCCAAGGGGTTCATCAGTGCCAGTGGCAGGGTGAGGGGCTCAGAGGAACGACTTTGAACCACTAAAATCCTGAGATAAAGTTTCTTTCACAAAATGTCCAACTAACTCTAACTGTCGGACTGTGCTTTGTGGACAGTTGTCCTCCTGGTTGATCCCAGCAGTTCAGACCCTGAATGTCAGCAGCATGAATTCTCCAGAGCTGTCTGCTCTCAGTGGTTTACTGCCACAGCTAGGAGCTTCCTTCCTCATGTCTCTCCCTTCACAACAACTCCTGGAAGTCCTGTCACAGCCAGGATTACACAGATATTCCCCAGCACAGGTCAGCAGGGAAGGAATTTTCCTTTTACTCATGTGGCTTCTTATCTTTTCTTTCTTGTTCTGTCTTCTCCCCTTCAAGTGTAAATGTATAAAAAAAAGTGTTTTTTTCTGCGAAACCTTCAAAGCTGTCACACCAATCATTAGTTGTTTCTCTAAGATGCTAGAGCTGTGCTGCATCGTCCCTTTTCACAAAAAAGAAAAGCTAGCCTTGACTGAAAGATGTAATGTAGGCATTTTTTGTCATAACAGTTAATTGGCAAATTTCTAAAGAAAAAGAGAAGATAAACATTGCTGGAATATGTGACCCGTGATAACTGTCTCAAAATGAAAACTTTTCTGTACTTTGTATGCAAACTTATTCTGTTAATACCCTCCTCAGGCATTTCAAATGTTGTCCAAGATCTCAAAAGACACCAACGTAAGTAGACAAATTAAAAATATGTGTCTTGAACTTCAGCCAGCTGCCCTCTTACCGCTGTGTTTCTCTCCTCTGCCAGCTCACCCTGGAAAAACTGTGCCGACTGAAGCCGTTACACTCTGGTCTCTCCCCTGCTGTGCTCAGAGACCTCCAGTGGCCTGAGATCAGTGAAGCTACCCACTGTCAGTGCTGGAGAATGTTGCTAACTGAGCTTAAGCCCGGCCATAGAGCCATGCTATACAATGCAGTGCAGGAGGTGACGGTGCTTTGTTTCTTCCGCACATCACTTCTCGCTTTTCTAATCTTATTTCTTATAATTTGCTGTGCTCGAAGACACATCGGAGGTGAAAAGGATTTAACAGCTGATAAGATTCAGCAGCACCATCTTTTAGATTGTGTCTAAACACACAAGGGAATATCTCATTAAGAACAAACAAAAAAACGGAGTAACATTAAACTAATCTGGGGATGTAGAATCCCCAGAAGGTGTTCATTTGATCCACATGTGTGAAGCCTGCTTTGTGTTTCTTAATGGGGCTTTAAGGGCTTCTCGGTTTAAATTTACAACGTTTTTTTTCTTAATGTGTGTCAACAGGCTCTACACAGAGAAATGAAGAACATCACTCAGCAGGTAAACTGTCTTCTACCATTTGTCCCTTTGAGGAAGCTGATACAGGCCATGAATGGCGAAACCATTTTGGGAGGCATCAGCATGTACAGACACATAAACTGGTCACCACAGCAGGTACACATTTTACTTTAATCTACCGTTGTGTGTTGCCTATAAGTGCATTGATATGACAACAATGGACTGCCAGTTCTTTCACTAAAGAAGAAAATGTTACCAGCTTCGGTTTTCGCTCCCATTAATCTGCAACTCATTGGATATGCTTCAGATGAGCTTTTCAGGATATTAATACTCCATTCACATCAGCTGCCATCAAGCTAATTAGTTTGGATGTAGTACAATGGTGTGGAGGAGTGTAGCATAAATTAATAATGGCTACCTTAAAGGGATTTTGTCACAGCCAAGAGTGTATGAGGCTGCTTTCACCACCTGTTCTCAGCCTAACAAGACCCGAGTCAAATCAATAAAGATCGCCCTTTTCACTTAGTGGCTACACAGAATATATGCTGTCCGTTGACACAAAACAAAACAGAGCCAAATGTTTCAGTGTTCAGTAGAAATTAAACAATTATCAAAGTGATCAATAGTCAAAAGTTGCTGAAAGCAAAAGCATCATATTAATCTGCCTTTTAAATTCTGCATCATTCTCTGTACAAGACTCTCATCTTTGCATGCTGTGAAAATCCAAGAAGCCAAATAGGAGAAAAAGCCTCACAAGTAGTTATGAAAAAATGTCTTGCCTGACTAAAGTGTTCCACTTGATATCCAAAACATGACATTCAATCAAAAATCTTCTGAGCTTTAAAGGCTCCACAGGCCTGAAAGGTGGCATTTTTTTTGCATTCACAAAGCAGAGCAGCAGATTAGTGAATTCCCAGGATTAGGATTCTAAGAGTGAGCATGTTTTTTTCTTACAAGTAATGAAACAGATGAATGAGAACATCCACAGAATTATCTGTCTGTTTGTGCATGATAAACGCTCATGTGGAGTGTTATGGATCCCACCATTTGTAGCATAAAAAGCACTGTTAGTTTGATGACAAATGAAAATACAAAATACTAAAAAGGATTTCAGGCCAGAATGAAAACCAACTCACAGAGACTTACTGTGTGTAAGAATGTGAAGTAATTTACACTGGTAATTAATGAAGGGACAAAAAAATGATAATTACATATAAACTATAGTCTATGGTCAGACCTATCTCCTCACTGCCAGCACTGGAGAGTCAAATACAGTCTATAATCTCAAATATAGTAGTCAAACTTCAATAACAGTGTAAATTTAGTTACTTCATCTATCAACATGATGCAAGTCGGTCACATTCGTTCTTGTTTACATCACGTCACTGTAAGTCTCGCTTAGCCAGCCCATTCTGTAGCACATAATGGTCTGAATGCACCTCACTATCACTCTGCTGTTGAGGGAAAAAAATGCTCTGGCTTATTAGTATTTCTGTAAACCAGTCTTAGGCGTATTGGATCGAACTAAACAAAGGATGTGGCCACAGTGTTCCTGCAAAATAATGACAGGAGAATTGTGTTGGTGGAACATTTGCCTCCAAGGACATGAGCACTGTCATTAAAATATCTAATTCACTCAACAACAAAAAAAAGTAGGGCTGCCTTCTGGCACGATCCAAATCCTCTGCAAAAAACTTTTCAGTGTTGTATGCTGTTGCACGAAGGTTTTGTTGTTGCTGTTTGCTGTAGTGAAGGAGATTTGTGAAATTTGTGGATAGCAACAGGGGAGGAGAAAACCTTGATAAATGTACGGCCAATGGCTGTCTTATACATGTGGAGAGTCAGACTATAGCACTGTTTTGGCCCCAGATGTCATTAAGAACAATAGTTTTTTAAATTTAACACAGAGAGGGAACATGTAAATATTTGCATGATTGGTTTGTATAATAACTACAAACTGGTTTAACTTTTGTGATTAAACTGTTCTTCATTTTAGGGTAAATCACAGTTAAAATGCTGACTGATTAACACTTATTCTTTTCTCTATAGGCTCAGCTTCTCTTCAGTAGGGTCCAAGAATTTAAAAACATCACCAGCAAGTCAGTGAGGTAAGTTTGACCATAAAAATCTAATATTTTTAATTAGTAAACTGAAGTAAAAACTCAAAACAAGTAGATACAGTTGCAGTCATGAGGTCAAATACTTACTCAATAAATATTGTAAATAGTGACCTCTCTTTAACTTGTAGATCTTTGGGTCAAATTGCTGGTGGAATGAGCTGTGACTTTTTGAGGCTTTGGATCAATGATACGGATTTTGCAGAACTGCTTCAGTTTATTAGCGAGCTGCCTGGAGGCACAAGACCTGCTCTGGTGAGGAACAAACTTCAGCAACCCTCAAACTCTTTATCGCAGCATCTGACACGGAGACACGAAAAATTAACGTCTCCATAAAAGTTGAACATATATTTTAAATGCTAACAAGTTCAGACATATCTTGGCTGTTTTACCAGCGCAAATGTATCATGGAGGAGCTGAGGAAGCAGCCTGACCTCGACCTCAACGGCTTGAGTTCTGCATTTGCTGCTGCATTACCGTAAATATCTCCTCATTAGACATGTGTTTTACTCTTCAACTGTACATTAATGTTTCACACTTTATGCAAAGATGACCACATTTACACCTCTTCTCTGTTCTTTTCCAGAGTGACAATGTTAGAGAACCTCTCTAATGCATCCTTCAGAGCCATTCTGGACCACATTCAGGGACACTTTGCTGATTTCCTCAAATTGCCACATTATAAACAGACGAATTTAGCTGAGAAGGCCGTAACTGAGCTGGTAAAACACCATCATCTGCTGTACAAATATTGCATTAACTGCATATTCTACAAGACATGCAGGATTTGACACGCTGCAATATGTTTTAGGTGGGAAAGTGCGATAGGAATTGGCTGCTGCTGTAATTTATAAACATCATCAAGTTGAAATAGAAATCCTACATAAACCTTGGGGTTATTAAAATGATAAACTGCCACCGTGAGAATTCAAAGCAAACCGGAACCGGAATTCTATTTCTGGTTAACTTAAATCATGGCTTGCGTCGGTGATGGTGAGTCATGTGTTTGATTTGTTTTAATACATTAATGGGGCAGAAAGAATAAAATACATTTGTTGGTTCAGGCAAGCAGATACAGAGGGAGAGAAACAGATGGAGGAAGAGATTCAGAACATAACCCGCCTCATCCTTTTAACAGCTTTTCAAACAAGGGAAGTCATATCAGAGTGAAATCCTGGTAATCCAGGCCCACTCTCTCTATGTGGTGCTCCACAGGGCTCTTCTTCGGCTGAGGGGATGATTGATGGCACCGCTCTGGATGTCCTGGGGCCTTTGCTGCCTTTCTTGGACCGGGACAGTTTGGCTCTAGTGGACAGAAGAGCTCTGACTCTGCGGCTGGAGGAGATAAGAAGTTTCTGCGTCCCTAAAGAGGCTCTGAGAGATATTAGTGGTCTGCTCACTCAGAGAGACCTGCTCGGGTAAAGCAACACATCTGCAGGAGATCCCGGTTTGACAGTTGGGTCAATAATACATCAAGAGGAGATTTATTTAACTGGCTACATGCATTCAAGCAGCACAGGCATCGACAAACTGATATAGTCTGGAAAAAACACATACTGTTGATAACAAATATATGACATGTATGCATTTGTCTTATTTAAGTCAGTAAAACTGAAACAGAAATCTGCATGTCATGATGGCCTGTATATACCTGTTAAAAAATATGACAAGAGATTAGATTCAGAATGTCCAGTAATTATAAAAAAATATGACGGACATTCACATAACAACAATTACAACAGCAAAAAACAACTGCAGGCAAAATTATTCATGACATATAAGGAATTAGCTGCTTTTTCCTGTGGTGCTTCAATCTGCAATGGCTTACTTTCTGATAACAGATGTTGACTTAAAGGCTGAAAGCTGATTATGGCTTTTACATTCTAGGAAATGTTTCAGAATGACTGTTGTTGACTATGTTCTGAGTCAATGGCCCAATCCCAATTCCTAAACTGACAGACTTTGAGGTGTTTTCTTGCTAGGTGCATACTGCCCCACTGTCAAATCGAGAAGAGGATGAAGACTTTTTTATGCTTTTATGCACCCTTTCTGTGAGTCTGCATATCTGGCAGACATTCCTGTGTGTGTGTGTGTGTGTGTGTGTGTGTGTGTGTGTGTGTGTGTGTGTGTGTGTGTGTGTAGTTTATAGTGAAATTGGTAACATATAAATGTGGTTGAAATGTACACACACCAAGCATAGATGGTGCAAGGCAGAAATCCACTAGGACGTTTGTCTATTCGTGACAGCATGTGGCTACTCGCACAGGATTCACAGATATTTATGACATCCTGGACTGAGAGTTAAACATGAGTCTAAATTCACTATTTTTAAAATTATGATGTGTTGTTGCCAAGCAGTGTGTGCTGTCAGGGGAGTGTGTCCTATTCCACCTTTTTATACCATTTCAAGCCATCACAAACTCACACACTCAAGCTCAACAGCTGTGACATCAGTAAAGTCTGGGACGTTTTTAGTGTTAAAGCTTCAGGGTGTATATTGGGGTTGGGTCTATACTTTGCAACAGTAGCAGTCTCAGCTCAATGCTCATTTTAGCATGCTAACATTTGCTAATTTGCAAATTTTGCAGAAACAGTTTGCAGTTACAGCTGAGGCTGATGAAAATGCAGCCCAACTAGTTTTGCAGGTATTCGTCCATAAACCCAAATATTGGGAGACATGAACGTCTGTATCAGTTTTTATGGCAACCTTTAGTGCAACTGTCAGTTGATCATCAACGTAACTGAGAATTATCCTCTGAGGATCATGAATGTCTGCACATAATCTAATGGCATTTCATCTGATGGTTGTGGCGGTCAGACTGACGAACAGAAGCTTAAAATTCATACAAGAGAATGTATCCTGACCTATGAAATGTACAATTCTTGACAACAAAATGATTTCTATATCAGCTTGTGTAAATCTGAATAGTTACAGTAATACACGGATTACACAAGCAAGCAGTCATATAACAATATTTGTGCTTTTTTTTTGCCAGAGATCCATCCAAATGGCAAACTGGGGATGTTGAACATTTGGGCAGGCTGGTGTTTGCTCTTTCAACAAAGCAGATTAACTCCATCCCGCTGGTAAGCATCCAAAATCATCGGCCCATGCCAGTCATTAATTTACTTTTACTTTCGCCAGTTTTCTGAGACATATCCTGACCAGCATAAATTTATAATATGTGTTTTCACTGCACAGACAGTGTTGAATAAGGACATAGTGGAGCAGGTCCTGGTGGGTCAAAGGCGGTGGGAGGACAGTGTGGTTGGCGGAGTCTGTGTTAGTAAGTGTGTGGACCAGCATCGCCTGAGACAGCAGACTCAGAGTCTGATTCGAGGGATTGTCAAAGCACGAAGCAGGAGGGCAAAAGGTGCAGTTAATATTTCCTATAACTTATTGAGTAAGTGTGTACTGTCTAATGCATTTGACATGAAAAATAGCTCTGTTGTTTCAGAGTTATCCATGCACCACTGCACAGTAAATAAGTGCCTATAAAAAGTATACACTCCCTTTTTATTGGTTTCCCACATTGAATCATGGTTAATATGATTTGACTTTTTTTTGACACGCATTCACAAAAGAGTCTTTCGTGCTAAAGTGAAAACACATTTCTACAAAGCAATGTCAATGATATAAAAATATAAGAGGTAACATAAATGACATAAGTATTGACCTCCTCAAAGTCAGTATTTAGTAGTTGCATTTTTGGCCACACTTATAGCACTGAGCCTTTACTGATGGGTCTCAGTCATCCTTGCAAATCTGGACACTATACCCTATTCTTCTTTTTAAAACAAGTCAGGTTGCAAAGGCATTGTGAGTGAACAGCCCTCATCAAGTCCAGCCACAGATTCTCAATTGGATTGATGCCTGAGCTCTGACTCAGTCACTCCAGAGCATTAAAACCACTTCTGTGTAGCTTTAGCTGTAGGCTTCGGGTAACTGTCTTGCTGGAAAACAACTCTTCTCCCAAGTTGCAGTTCTTTTTCAGACTGCATTAGATTGCCCTACACGATTTCCCTGTACTTTGCTGCATTAAATTTACCCTCTATCTTTACAAGCCTTTCAGGGCCTGCTGTCGAGTAGCATCATGATGCTGCCACTACCATGCTTCACACTTGGGATGGTGTGTTTGTGATGATGTGCAGTGTTTGATGTCCACTAAACACAGCGACTAGTCTGAAAGCTAAATTTAGGTCTCATTAGACCAAAGAAGGGCTGCACGGTGGCTCAGTGGTTAGCACCTTTATACTAAAATCCCTTTAGACACATTCAATGCAATCAAATGATCTCCTTTCACTAATTGTGTTACTTCCACCAACTGCCTGCACCTGTGTTAATTTAGTAAGGTTCAAATGGGGCGAATACTTCTGCAATCACCTTTAACCCATTTTATATTTTTAATTAATTGACATTTTCCCAAAATGCCAAATTGAATTGGCATGAATCAATGATGAAAAGCAATAAATGGAGAAAAATTTGAACACTTTTTATAGGCAGTGTAATGCCTCATATGACCGACAAAAATTCTTTGTGGAAGTTTCTGTTGCCATCATTTCACAGAATTCACTCATCTTTTTTTGAGCAGTGCCAGTTCCAAGCTGTGCAGACATTAGAGGTACATTTCCTTCGGCCTGGACACCCACTCAGCTCAACCGTATGTCACAGGAGGAGCTGAAAGAGTGTGTGGAAGATTTCGGTCAGGATTCTTCACTGAGCTCCGAACAGCGTCGGACACTGTGGGTGAAACTCAGGCAGGTCAGTGAAAACTCCTCCTACAAAAGATCACACAACATTTTCAATGCCTCAGCTCATGATTTTTTTATTTTCACCCTCAAGGCATCTGCACACATTGTTCTTCCCCACACTAGTAGAAATACAACATGTTCTCTCCGATGGATTATGCACACACCATTTGGGTCAGTCAGGAACAATATGTCATCCCCTTGTCTGACTTGTGGTGCAGCTGTTCTGTCTCCCTTCCCCGCTAAGATCTGGTCCCCATCAGGTGCATATAAACATCAAAACATAATTCTCAGTAGAAATCCATAATCTTTTAAGATGTAATCACAATTTGACAAGTGGTTTCTGAGAATTCCTCTTTTCTTAAATTAGCTGTGGGGTGAAAGTTTAAAGATAAAGTAAGAGGAACAATAAACACGCAGTCCTGTCCTGGCTGAAGTGTTTTAACTCTTGAAGCCCCAGACATTTTTTGTGTGAGACATCCATCTGAAAAAACATCCTAATTTAGTCTGTAACAGCTGCAAGACTGTGAGGCCAAAATGAACAGCCTTGGGCTCTCTGGAGAAACACTGGAGAGACACTTGGGAGAATTGTGAAATACAATAAGTCTCCTTATTCTACTCACCAGGCCAGAGTGAGATTTGGAAAACGTCAGCAAAAAATGGACATTTTTTACTTCTGCCTCATCGCAACTGTAAATTGGGGAGTAAACAGCCTAATAAAAATGAGTCAGTGACACTGTTATTGAACCTGTCCTAAAAATCCTCAACTGCAAAATCTGATTCAACAGAAGGGAAGCACAAAAAATAGCTGCCTCCATTTCAGTCATTCCACTACCAGGTGGCCTCTTAAGTGGATGTGCCACACTTGGCAACCTTTGAAAAATGATGCCAGTTGTGTTTTTATAGCAGACATGGCCTCATCCCAGCACAGGCATCTCCAGGGTGGGAAAAGTTAATATCCGCATAATCTGTGTTTGAACCATGCTGTGTTCTTTGATTCAATCCAGTCCTTCAGTCCGGTGAGGGAGCTGAGAGCTGATCAGGTGTTGGCACTGGGCTCGGTGGTGACTGAGATGGGAGAGAGAGAGCTGCAGGACGCCAATCTCACCGATCCAGGTGTGTTGGCTCATCTGGGCACACTGACAGACTGGAGCCCTAAAAAGGTGAACTTCATTTTTTACTTAATTTGTTATTCTGGTTCAAATTGATTTTGCAGTAAATGACAGTGAGTCACAACTTGAGTACTTTAAAATGTCTGTAAATATGTGACAAATGTTCCTGTTTGATTTTCCAGACAAGAGCAGTGATTTCAAGTGTGATGCGGAAATGCAAACTCAAAGTGGAGCAGTTAACGGTTGTTGATCTGGCAACTTTTAGCCATCTGATCTGTGGTCTGTATCCCTCCGAGATCAAAAGATTGAGCCCCTACAACCTCAGGTCAGTCAAATCATTGACCTCATACGTTGCTCTAACACTTAGCTATAGTTATAATATATAATTTCTCAAATCAAGAAAAAGAGGGAACTCATTGAGCTCAAAATAATTTCTGCATGCATTGCAAACAAATAAGATATCCAATATATCCCAGGAAGCAATCATACAAACAGGTAAATGTGAAGTACAGACACAAAACATTAACTAAGAGGAATGTGAACAAAGTTGGACATATACGTAAAAATTGGAAAAGCATTTAAACTCCTTCCTGCGGCATAACAGAATGACTTGCTTATGGTTTTAGAAAGAAATGAACTGATGTCAGGTAAACCTGCTAACAGATGCCAACCAACAGTAGGATGGAGCACATTTCTTAGCAAGAAAAAAAAACTCCTGAAAACATTTTGCATATCCTCAAAGGAGGATAAAGCCCTAAATCGTTGTGCTCCAACTGCAGTATGGCCGTCTTGTTCCTGCGGGACACGTTCCTGCCATGCACAGAACAGCAGATGGAGGCGTTGACAAGCTGTTTGTCCAGACCGGAGGCCTTTGGTCCAGTTAGTGCTTGGGGACCAGAAGTTTTCACTGAAATTGGGACATTGGCAGGTACAGTAGAGCACAATATCCCTGTGGGTGTAAACTTTTTTTGTGATCAACTTTTTAAATTGTTTTTTCAAAGAGTGAGGATGGTGGGAGAACGAATTGACACTTCTTGGATGGATAGGTACAATTAAAAGCATCCCTCAGGGTATAGGCTTGAAAGTAAGACAGGAAAACTCTTCCTGTGATTTGAAATGGGAAACATTAATTATCTGACTACAGCATTTTGTCTTTCTTTGTCCAGCGGGCCTGCCCGACTTGGTGCTGTCAGCTCTGCTACAAGAACAAGTGGAGGGAATCACCCCTGAAGCTGTTGCTTTGATGCAACCCAAAAAGATGGCCGTGAGTTTCACTCGTCATTTTATTATTCTTTATTCAGACTAGTCTGCAGCTTCAGTACTGTATTGCTTAGCTTTAGGGAAGATGGAGTACAGTACAGATACAGTTTGTTGCACAAATTACCGATTTTGGCTTAAATTGCATAGTTTTTAGCAACTGCAGTCTCTTAAGCTGCAGTATAAAGGTATCAGTAGACCTTTTTCACAAAAGATATGCTAAGATATATAATTTGGAAAAGCACAGATATAAATAATCAAATTTAGCTGACTTTCATGGTGCTGCTTCAGTTTCAGGGTCGTGGTGTTGTGCACGCTCACTTACTGACTCACTGTCTGACTAGATACCTACTATTACAACTGAAAATGTCTTATCTGAAAAAGGCAACAACAACATCATTATTTAATCATAAAATGAGATTTGTACAACTTTGTGGTTTCCTGAAAGCTATTTAAGCCACTTTAAAAATAATTTTAAAATTAAATTTGTAATTTACCCAAAGCAAATATGAAATAATATACATATTATTTTGCAGGAGCCTTCTTTATGATATTTAATTAGAAAAAATACACAGAGTAGAGTACTTTCAAGCAATGTTATACAAAAAGTTTTTAATTACTGCATACTTTGGAAACGACGGGGGAATGTAAAGCCAAGGGAAACACAGTTGCCACATTACGCCTGCATTCCTGGCAATAAAACAGACAGTTTTTGTGTTGGGTGTGTGCCTGACAGGTGGTGTTTAGTGCAGTTCAGTTGTCGTGGCTGAGCGCGGAGCAGGCGTGGGCCGTCACTGACGAGCAGTGGGCAGAGCTGGACACCGAACAGAGACATGCTGTCGGACTGGCTCGGTATGAAGGAGACGTCCTGCTGGAGCTGAGAGGTGTGTCTTTAGATGAAGTAGAAACTTCCTGTTGGATAACCTCTTGAATCTGTTCGTTACTTTTCATGATCCTCGTTTCTATGCAGCAGTGGCTATAATTTGTGGTGTGTTCATTCTGTATTCCTCTGATTCCACAGGGAGGAACTCAGCTCCAGCAGCCCTGAGCACAGACAGCCTCACTTTATGCTTACTGGCTCTGTGCCTCTTGTTATGGCAACTCATTTAAAATGCTGGAACAACACTTAATTGTCCCTTCGACCTCCCTTGGTATCATATTTGTACTTCAAATAAATATTTTGAACTGTACTGTTCTTCTATGTGTTGCATTTTAATTTTACATCGCGTTTTATTGTGCTTTGCTGTGCATGTTTCACTTTTATGTGAATTACCAGCTTGGCAGAATGTAAATCAGTGTATGTAGCTTTACTATGTGTAATATTCTTTTGTCAGAACAATCCCAGGAAGCAGCGAGGCAATGATTCATGTTTGATTGCTTGACAGAGGAAAAGGATGAATTTACAGGGTGTACGACCAAGCAAACAAACCTGAGATGATATTTGATTGCATTAATACACCGTGTGCAGAAACACTGAAGTCTGTAATATGTAAAAATACAACTGGCACCAAGAACATATAATAGACCTCTGAAATCTTGCATCCATTTATTCATAACTAATGTTGGCTCAGTGATCTGCTTATCACTGCAACCTGTGACCTCCACAGGAATCTTCCTCACTTTAGTAGGATTTAATTTGCTCATTTTATTACAGAAATGGTGCAGAATTAATGCAATAATCCTTTCAAACTACAATACCCGTCCTGTACAATTCAATAACAGGGCTCCTTAGTGTCTTTTATATTTTGTGAAGATTTTATAGATAACAAACTGAAACTTTTCCAAGAGGTTATATAATATTTTTTGCAATATATATATATTTGCTGACATAACATATATCATAGTAAGGGATACAAATGAACATCAGAATGACTTGTTATATGGTCTACTGTCTGAGAATTGGCTAACTGATGCTTCTACTTATAGATATTTTTCATGTCATTACTGAACTGGTTTTCTTCAATAATCAGGTCAACTAACGGATGTTGGCCAGTTTCAATTAGCAGTTGTTACAGTCGTTACAGTTAAAATCCATTTAATGTTACCAAAAACGATTCAGTGTTTGATTAATGAAACAGAATTTAAATCTGGTCTCATCACAGAACACCAGCAGGTTCTGGTCTACATTTTAAGGTTCCTAAATGGAACCTGAAGGCCACCAGAGCTCCTCTAGACTGTTATCAAGGGCCTCAGTAAACCATGGAGGAGGATGTAGAAGGCTACTAGTTTAGTAACCAGACAAAGAGAGAAACTGCACAGACTCTTTCTCCTGTTGATAGCCATGACTTCTTGTGTCGACTGTATGTGGTCAGGATCCGTCTCTGCTCTGCATCTCTGGCAGCATATAGATATTCTGCCAATTTATATCCATGGCTTAGGGGCAGACAGCAATAAAGTTTGTTCTGAGTTTTAGTCTGACTCCTCCAGTGTTCCCGATAAGCATATCTTATTCATGTATTAATTATTTTAAAGAGAACAGTGCTGGTCTAAAGTTGATTAGAGTTCAGTGTTATCTGAGCAGTAAGTTTCAGGACCAGCTGACAGAAGAAACTTTTCTGGGGGGGTTCAGCTCTTGGGTTTGTAGTGCCTGAACTCTCAATGTGTCTTAGGAGCTTGAGTTGAGATCTAACCTAAATGTAACAATCAATGTGTAACAGTCTAATTCTGTCCTGTGTGCATTGGCTGGTGTTTTTCTTTGGATATCAGAATCAGAATCAGATATACTTCATTAATCCCCAAGAAGAGATTGCTTATGTTGCAGCTGCTCCCCTCAAAGTCATAGAAATTTAAGCAGTAGAAAAAATATAAGATAAACAGAAACAGAAACATATGTCCTAAAAATATAAACATAAGTAGAAACATATAAGTACATTATTCTAGGAAATAAAAATATAAGTATACAGTGTAATAAATAATATAGCACTATATTTGTGTTATTGCATAGAGAAGCAGTTATTATTATCTATTATAGATCTGCAGAATTCTGCATACAGGACCTCGATGAGATGCTTGGCCTATCTAGGGTAGTTTTGATGACTAAGGGGACCACAAATTCCAGTATCATGGAGGGTGATTGGTTGGATCACATTGCGTTATATTATATTTTAGAGCAAGGTATCACTATACAGGGGGTGTCAAACATACAGGACTTTGCACTTCGCAAAGGACAAGAGTGTGGTTTGGTGGAACTCTGTTGTTCATGCACTGCCACAACTTTAATGTGTTTTTTATGTATAAATTTTATACATTTACAAGGCAGAGCGATAACTTAACCTCCGTCCTTAATAGTTCCCACTTTAGTTTGTATGGTGTGGTGTGTCAGTTCAGGTGGTCAGGATTACTACACAGATGTGGAAATGAATGTAAATTTAAAATAATTTCTAGATCTTGACAAGTTGTTTTGATCATGAAGTAAAATACTAGTGTTCAGTTCCAGATACCTGCGGCTAAATGTTTTGTGCCTTTGTAGATACATTGTGATCTGGAAGTTGTAATGCACATGTGTAAATGATAAACGGAGGCATAATAATGTTGAAATTGCATTTATTTTTCTTATTTTTTGCACTAGAACAAAGAGAAAGATTTGGAGTTGTCGTTATTTGTAGGTTATTATGCTATAATTTTACTGGTCGGGCCCACTTGAGATCAAATTGGGCTGTATGTGGCCCCTGAACTAAAATGAGTCTGACACCCCTGGACTATACTAACTGTCTGACACACTAGGCTGTTGATTAATCTGAGCAAATGATGCCAAATTTAGTCTGCAATGTGTTTAGTAAACACAGAGTACAAAATATGGAGGACACTTAGTGCCCAGTTGTTTTCTATGTTTTGGCCTGACCCCCTCAGAGAGCTTAAGGTTAACAAAGCCGGTCATTTACTGCGTCTATACTCACAACAACAACTTTCTCCGTCAGGTTGACGTGTATTGGCATGTGGTCACTATCTATTCTGTGTCTTTCACCATAATACACCGATCAGCCACAACATGATGACCACTGACAGGTGAAGTGAATAACATTGATCATATTGGTACTATGTGGTGTTCTGCTGGAAAACCTTGGATTTTGGCATCTGTGTTGATGAGACTTAGACACCCAAATAAACATTGTCCCAGAACAAGCACACTCCCTCATGCAAATGGAAATCCCAAATGTCACTGGCCTACCCCCGCAGGAAAATGCACCCCACCACATGGCAAAAACATCAAACAATCAGGAACATCTTGAGGAACATGACAATGGCCCAAGATGTTGATTTGACCTCCAAACTTCCTAGACCCCATTCTGATCAAGCATCAACAGGATGCAGTGGAACAAGTTTGATTGACAGAGGCCCCACTGCACAAGCCAGAGTACCCAAAGGATCCACTGCCAACGTCCTGGTGCCAGACCCCATAGGACACCCTGAGAGGTCCTCTTGTCCAAACCCAATGGCTCAGAGCATTTTTGACCAAGTACCAGGGGGACCAACAAAATATTAGTATTTGTTCACATACTGTACACCGATCAGGCATAACATTATGACCACCTGCCTATCTAAATCACTAAAGTTATCAGGATTCATCCTCTGGGACCATGAATATCTGTCATTGCTATTCATCCAAAAGAACAACTTTTTAGTCTGGACCAAACAGTTGCAACATCTCATTTCCACTCTGCTGGGGTGCAGACTAAAGGCAGAAAACACTGCAGATTCTTTCCATAAAGTGCACTGCTGAGGTGAGTCTTGGTAAAATCCATTATTCTTTATTGATTCTCCTTAGTATCTCTGCACCGAGGAGGAGATGGAGATAAAGGGGAAGCATATAAGTGAGTAACAGAGGGAGTTTTAAGATTGGATACAAGTGAGATGTGGGTTATAAAAAAAAAAAAGAGGTTGCAATTTAATGTCTTCTATATTTTGTAAATTCAATTTAGTCACTGGTTTTATTTAGTGCCAGCAGTGTCAGAGGTTAGTTCTTCAAGTTTTGGGCAACAACAGCTTACACAGTGTTGATGCTGCTGCCAAAAAGTGGTTGCACTTTTTCAGCATCAACATCGCTATTAATAATTTGAGTGAGGCTGTTCACACAGATGCTCCAGGGAGACCCGAGGCAACGCAGGATCAGCCCAACCAGTTTCTTTCTGTTTGCCGTGTCGAGGGTTTTGATTCCAGTAGCAGCATGTCAGCACCTAGATTTTGTTTCCTCAGAAATTACCAGTTGTTTTACAGTGTGTGTCAAATAAAATCCACATTTTTAAAACTGAACAAAAAATGAAACAGTCAACAACAGAACTTTATCCTTCTTAAGTTACTCCATTTATATTTGCAGCTCTTTTGAAAGCTTCCACCTGAAAGCACGGAGAATCTTTAATGGCTGCATCTTGTTGACCCTTGGCCAGCTTTGGTGTCCAAAACCAATACCCATCAGCCCCCTCTCCCTCCCTGCTTGCTCAGAGGCGATCAATAATGCGAAGGGAGCGAGGCCACAGGCACCTATTGTAGATTAACTTCAACCATTAGATTTGATAGGAGGAAGGATGCAGGGCTAGACTCACTCTGGCTGTATATATTTAGCAAATAACGCTCTTGAGGCTTTTGATTGAGAAACTCTTTAACACATTGTGCAATACAATACATCATGACAATAATATATTCTCACTGGAAACAGATTGGGTTTTTTTTCTTTAAAGGCCCAATGTTGTGCCTCTTTTCAGCAAGTTAATGAAAAGCTTCCAGTGTTTGGGCCTGAAACATGGTTCATTTCACTATGACTCCTGGTTTTAGTCCTGTTCTAAACGGACTGTTTCACTGTCTGTAGCCTTAAATGTAGCTGCTGACCACGCCCCATTCAGGAAGAAGACTCTCCCTGCATCTGGGAGTTGACCACATGGCAGCTGATACAGATGTGAATGAATTTGTGAGACAAGGACTTTCTATAACTTCTACATGGCAATATCGCAAAATTCACAGCAAAGTTATTGTTTTTAACTTGTGAGTTACGTATGTATGGTGAATCTGACATTTTAACAATGTTCGAGTATAAAATCAATCATTTGGAAAGTGATTGCTAGTTAACACATAGTCTTAATGGGTTAGATTTTGGTCACTATTTCATACTCGATCCTCAATAGAAACAGAAAAATATGTAAATAGTAACAGCTTTGTCCAAAAAATGCCTGTCCTAAAATATAGTTCTTGTGAGCACAGAGAGCAGGAGAGAAGCAAACAGATGTAAACACAGACTTTTGTTGCAATCAAGCACAACAGGTGGCATTAAAAAACACAATAACCCATGCAGTCCTTGTTTATTGGTTTCAAACTAAAGTCTCCACCATCTCTGGATGTCTCTAAGCCTTACCATTTAGAGGGACCTCTGACCTGTGGGCATACGATGAGAGCTAATGGTAACATTAGCCACACAGCATGCTAACACTAAGGGTTTTCCTATTGTTTTCGTGACATTGCCATCAAAAATTAAAGTAATCCACTGGATCTTTAGTTCCTCAGAAAGCCTGGAAGTAGTGGGCAGTGAGGGGGCAGGATTATACAAAGTTTTAGCTGGTTCCTCAGTAACTATTTACCAAATGAAGAAAATTCTTACTGGTTTGTAAAGCTGGAAGGCCGAATAGAGGAATGACAGTATTAAGTATCTTCCTATTTTCACAGCTCTTATATTACAGCGCAAAGTTTTTAAGACATACAAAACAAATAAAACTTCACCTGTGAACAGGTCTCAAAGTAGCAAAGCTCCGCTATTCAAACAGTCCGTTAAAAGGTATATCAATACCGCATGTCATTGCTGAGAACAGTTCTGCAGCTCGTTCCCACACTGACTGGCTTTGGTGTGTGATTTATTATTGTGCAGTGAATACACAGTACACCAGCAACAAAGACAGACCAAAGCCTGTCGCAGGTGGGCAGGACGAGGCCTAACCTGCTGTGAACCACCGCTGAAGGTGATGAAACAGCCCTGAAACAGCTTTACAGGGAGAGGCGCACGCAAACACAGAAAATGCTCAGATGTGGAAAGAACCTCTCACTCTTGTCTGCTTAATGTGTCCCCTCTGACACCTTAGAAAACATTTTTAGAAAACTCAATGTGGAGTGAATTTAAAGCAGGCCAACGCAGTGGCAAACCCATTTAGATGTATTAGCGGATTCTACAGCTCCCCTCAGGTCTACGGAGCATTTTAGCATCTTCTCTTTCCAGTTCAGTGACTTAAATTATTTTGGTTCGCTCTCACTGCTCTCATCAACTTCTTTGGCTACCGCTGTTTATTAGAGATATAGTAATAAATATGCTTCCTGCCCAGCGCCAGACAGACACAGTTAGCTGCTGGCTGTTGAACACAAAGACATTTTTAAGGTGAGACTCACCACTTAAAGATTCCTGAGTAGAAATCTCTGGGGGGATTTTGTCACGCCAAAGGAGGCGGTTGTATGACACATGTCCCACCATTCCTCCCAAAAAGCCAATCATCTGCATTGTAATGAGGGCCTTTCACACAGGACGCGGTATGCGCTGCGCTCTCCGCATGGTTCAGCGCACTGCTAGTAGGGAGTCATGCATTAGCAAGAGAAATTGTTTCCAAAACTTCCAGCAGGGCAACGTCACCATTTTCTCAAGTAGGAAGCTTTCACTTTGTTGCAAACATTTCAACAGCAGAGATGTATTTTTTCCGTGCTAAGAGGCAAGCATTAGCACGAGCCTTGCCAGTACAAAGCAAGCATTAGCCTTGCTAGTCTGAAAATTTTCCTCCCTGTCTCAATACGACTGCAAAGTTGTGCCATAATTTGGGGATTTTAGAGACACACAGTACCAGCTTTTCCTCTACTTTGCCCTCCGTGCCAGGCAAGATGCCTCATTTCTATTGGCTGTGCATTTATACGTAATGGTGTGTCTCCACAGCATCTGTCAGTTTCTTGCTTCCCATTCATTGTCTATGTGAAACGCCCCGCATTGCCTTCTGGTAGCTACCTGGAGCTCATTTGCATAAAGTAGACTTGACTTCAACTTTATGCAAATGAAGTGTCGGGGAACGGAGATCGGAAACTTTCATAAAACGTCTAAACTAGCCGTCATTGGACTAAAATGAGGACAGATTCCGCAACTGTATAGCTTATTTCTCGCCTCAGATGTTTTCAGAAATACCTTTCACTGAACTGTTAGTAAAAGAGAAAGTTTGCGACCGAGCCACCACGTTGGTTCGACACCCCTACAGGACTGAAGTTAAAGCGGCTGTCATGTGACCATCTCGTGGCCCGCTAGAGCACGCCCAACAAGCGGGTGATGTAAAAACGCCCCTGTGGACATGTTCTATAATAGCGCTCAGGGGTCTGCGTTCAATATATTTGAACTTTGACTGCGGCAGGCGTGCGGCATCGCCGACCTACGTGCTATGCTGTGCCTGCACTTTGCTTGCCGCAGCGGCATAC
>OMNN01097847.1:35630-53223 GCA_900302755.1 Chromis chromis
GTCCACAGGGAGAGAAACTCATTTAGGCCAGCTGAGAGTATCCAAGACTTCTGATAATAAAAAGAATAATCTCAACATGTTTGTGAAAATACTTTATTATTTAATTATTGTTATTTTTTCTTTCATTTCTACTTCATCAATAAATCAATAAAGAATATTCCATTCTATTCTATTCTAAAATACACTCACAATTTAAAGCGACTCCTTTTACAATGATTTAATTGGGAAAAATGCTTTTTGGTGTAGGTACAATGTGTGATGAACATTGAAGCTGTAGTATTGCGGTTGCTTCCCACACAGTCAGGTGCCTCAGTAACCTACCAATTAAGGTGCATATCAAATAATTGAAATGTTTATGTTTCAAGTCTTGGCCAGTTGGATTTTTGTTGTAAATTATGTTCCTAAATTATGTTCTGGGGGTACTTTCACCATAATAAACCGATCAGCCACAACATGATGACCACTGACAGGTGAAGTGAATAACATTGATCATATTGGTACTATGTGGTGTTCTGCTGGAAAACCTTGGATTCTGGCATCTGTGTTGATGAGACTTAGACACCCAAATAAACATTGTCCCAGAACAAGCACACTCCCTCATGCAAATGAAAATCCCAAATGTCACTGGTCTACCCCCGCAGGTGTAAATTCTGCATACAGGACCTCTATGTATCTATCTAGTGTTGTTTTGATGCCTAAGGGGACCCCACATTTCAGTATCATAGAGGGTGACTGGTTGGATCTCATTGCATTAGCTAGCCTATATTATATTTTAAAGCAAGTTATCACTATGCTAACTGTCTGACACACGGAAAACCAATAGGCTGTTGGTTAACCTGAGTAAATGATGCCAAATGCAATCTCTAGTGTGCTTTAGGTACAAAGTATGGAGGACACTTAGTGCCCAGTTGCTGTCTTTATGTTTCGGCCTGACCCACTCAGGGGGGTTAAGGTTAACAAAGCCGGTCATTTACCGCGTCTATACTCGCAACAACAACTTTATCCATCAGATTGACGGGTATCGGCATGCGGTCAGCTCCCTGCACTATCTATCCCGTGTCTTTCACCATAATAAATTCGCCGTGTGGGGATCAATAGTGTGTTTGGCAGCTGCCGGCCGCAGCCTCGGTGTCGCTTTAGAAGCTGCTCCGCCGCCTGTGGCCGGCAGGTGGGGGTGCAGCCGTGCCGCTGCTCGGTAAGTAGGTGTTGCTCTAACGTCTCCACTTTATCCACGGCCGTGACGCATTTCCTGGGGCTTGTACGGACCACTCAGCGGTTCACCGGAGGGGTATCATGACTATTTATAACCAGCAATTCTCTCTTATCAATTTTTCAGTCGTTTCGCCGGGCCGTCGTCGTTTGTAACGCCGCGGTGTGAGACAACAAGCAGCCGGGTCGAGCAGGATGTAAAAGGAAGCTGGTAAGTTGAGCCGTTGCTAAGTTTCCCGTCTGCTCTGGCTCGTATTTTGTTTTACTTGTTTGGTGCTGCCGAGTTCGGTACCACCGGGACCCCCGACACGGACGGCCGGTTGTCCTATTGATCCCGGGGGCTGTCAGTTTGGAGAGAGAGAGAGATAGAGAGAGAGAGAGAGGGGGGATCTCACACACACTCATGCCGAGCTGACGTCGACTGCGCCGCGTCCGGTTTCTGTGGTTGTTCCTGCGGAGTGGAGGAGGAAAAAAAAAGCTGGCGGTGTCCGCGCTGCTCGCTCGGAGTGAAATGTGAGGCTCGAAAATGTTTGTCTGTTGTGGTTGAGAGGTGAAGGAAAGAGAGGGAGAGAGAGAGAGAGAAAAGGGGGGAGGCAACCTGTGAGACGGAGCGGGTCAGCGTCAAGTTTGCGTTAATCACGGCGGTACAGTTTCAGACATATTTGTCAAGCGGAGGAGTCATCACCGGATCAGATCCAGCCGCCGCTCGGAGCCACATTATGCCTGCGAGTTGTCACGGACTGGACGTGTGAGGTGAGTCCACCGACCACCAACTCACAGCGGCTCCCTATCAGCTGAGACGTTAAAAGCCTTTAACTTTAGCTCGTAAACATTAAAGTGTTCGGCGTTAAAGGCCTGAGAAGTTTTTCCTCCTTCCTGATCTGTGCTGTAGTTAATCTCTGCTCCCCACAGACTCTTCAGGAGGAACAGGACTGGTCGTTACTTACAGGAAACCTTTTGTTTTAGTGTCAGATAAATATGGACACCCAGATTCCTTTGAGTGAACTTTGGCTTGATCTGATGTTGCTGGGCTGTTGCTGTAAATGTGGCACTCTTAAGGTGAAGTTATTACCCTCTTTATAGTCTACATTTGAGTCTTGTATGCTTTTATTTTGTGGAAACAATCTGGACTAACTTTATATGGAAAGTATTGAGGCTTAACTTCAGTTAAAGTGTAACTGATCAGTGTTTTAGCAGATGCCACATTGAGATATCATGGGTGCTTGTGTTGTGGGTTGCACCTAACACTGTAATTTTACCTCCCTGCTGTGGCCAGATTGAGCTGCTGGTGATCATTATGAATAAACACCAAAACAAGCTTGTGGAGCCCCTTGCATGCAGCGACACGCACCCAATGAAATCAACACATTTTAGAAACAGAAGTCATATCTGTTCTGAATGTCCTTGTAGTGTCTTTGCACTGAGTAAGAGTTCCCTTGCCGTACAAGGGGAATTTACCGACATACTTTGTGTTATCTCAGGAACATTCAACTTAGAAAGTGTTGCCTTTGCGTGTTGCTTTTGCTGCAGGAAGTCTGGAGAAGTAGTTAGATGGCAAGGCTGGAACAAAACAAATCTTCTAAGGGAAGAAAGAAGAGCAGACAACAGAGTTTTTGTTGTTGCGCTCTAATTAGGCGAGCAGAGACCAACCCGGGCATTAAGCCTCAAATAGGTTTTACAATAAAAAAGATGTTATATAAACAAAATGATAGCAAAGCACAGAATACTGTGAACAATGGAGGTTGAGTCTTTAACACTGCAGTGATGATGACATGTTGAGTTATTGTGTTGTACTTTGTAAGGCGGAGAAGCGGTGATATGTTAAAAGGAAAATGGTGAAAACCTGCCTCCCCAGAGAGAAGTAAAAACCTGCTTCTTTATTCAGGATGGCAAACAATAGCAAAAGTACTTTAACATGGATGTTTTTAAATTTTTCTCTTGACATCTTGAATGAAGGCTTTTGTACTTCCAGCTCTGCTGGATTCACGGTTTACACGGTGCTCGCTCGCCAAAGATATGTTCATGTTCACACACCTTCACATTCACAGTTGTTTTTCATATTTTAACAAATGGCCAGTTCAAAAGCAGAACTCTACCAAGGTCCTTCGGCAGGCGAGTTGCAGCTGCACTTCTTTAAATTCATGCCTCCTGTTTTCTTGTGTTTTATTCAGCAGTGAAATCTGTGTGTCATCTGGAGGCTTTCTTCAGTATAGAGGAAGATATGAACAACAATATTCAGCCTCCTGCTTTCACTGCATTTTGGAAATAACTCAGATCCAGATCTCTTGTTTTGGAACATCGGGGGACATTTTTAAGCTCCAAAACATTTGCTGATTGATATTTTTAGAAGTCCCCTTGCCATGATGCAGATTTACAAGATGCTTATTTATTTAAATGTCAGAGGCAAGTGAAAAAATCCCACAAAGTATAGGCTGAAGTGTTTGTAGTGATAATGGAATAATAGTGCCTGTGTAGTTTACTGGAACGTTACTTTGAACTGGAGGAATTAAGGCTTATGCAGATAGTCAGCAGTCTGCAGCGAGTGGAGGGGAACCAGGGTTTTTCTGCTGCCAACCTGCCATGAAAATACCTCTCTGTGTCACACTGAATAATATTCTGGATGTGAGGATCTCAGGTAGTATTTCACCAGTCCTGTAATATCTTGCAATATTTAGCGGAGACCACCGGTGTAATTTTTGAGTGTTGCTCATGGCATATTCATGAATGGACTTACCCATGTAATTATTGTCATTTCATCACTCTGCTGCACACAAACAGCTTATTTTCCCTCGCTGGAGGCTATTTGTGTGTGTGCCTTCACAGAAGTTATTTCACGTGTGTTCCAATGTGAGATCCGCTAGTAATTATACGACATTCAAGTGTGTGCAGAGGGTCATACTCGCTAAATGCATTAGAGCTCATTTTTATCTCATTAAAATGTAAACAATTAGCTGATGAGGTGTAAACAGTTTCCTTTCTAAATCGTCCTGATGAGTTTTGGTAATGAGGCCGGTATTATTTCCTTTGAGTTTAATGATACTTAGCTAATTATAATATGGTGCAGTTTTTTAGTGTAATAACCTCCGTTATCGCTGGGATGACATATGGTATCATTTACTGTATTAACGCTACAGAACAGTCACAGCACGACGGTCGGCTTCACCTTTGTCTCTCGCAAACAGTAAAGTAGTTGGGCAGCTGTTGTGCCAAAGGTGTGTGTTTTTTAAGCTGACGTTAAAGAAACTGAGTGGCTGAGCACCCAGATGAGGTCACAGGCATCTGCACTTAAAGTCAGCATGTGTCCGGAAATCAAACAGAGCCTCGGGAACGTTCACGCTGTTGACTTGTTGCATCAAAGGACAGAGGACAAAGTTGAGTGAGTTATACCAGCAGATTTTTTTTATTCTTCTCCAGCTTCCCCTGGTCTTTCTTGTCAGCTTTATTTTCTACCGATTGCTGCATTTTAAAATGTAAATTTATTTAAGCCTGATAAATACTTGAGCAAATATTGGTTGAAGTAGCCAGAGTTAAGCTGCCACTTGTGAGCCCTTTAGAATGATGGAAAATCCACGCAGGAAGCTTTTTGTCGTTTGTCCAATTCAGTATAAACCGAGAAGGTGATTAAAAACAAGTAAACATGTAATTAATGTTGGTGTTTGGATTCTTTCTCTTAATTTAGGCTGATTTTTATGTGTTTGTTAAACAGGCTTAACTGAGCAGGGAGGAAGCATTAAAAGGCAGCGGAGGGATTTCGCTGTGACAGTTTTACTTTAGTGACACCTGATTTGTTCTGCGTGGTTTAATATATGAGGTGCTCGTTTTATATGTAGTTTTCTCTGTGAAGGTATTTATGAAATGGAGCTGCGCTGTTGAAACGACTGACATGGATTAGCAGCTTGTTGTGCCGGCTCACAGCCAGGCTGACCTGTTTGCCTGCTGATGATAGTTACCTGTAGCTTCACAACACACTGAACCAAGCCTGTCTGTGGATTTTAAATATTTGTTTGTCAATTTGCTTAAATCGCTTCGCACGATATTGCTGTGTGATGCACGCTTACGATCAGTCCTCACCATATGCCAGCTACAGTTCCTTGTCACTGAGTAAACAGGGCTTCTTTCATAGCAGTGTGGCTAAACATGTACAGATGAATGAAATGTGACAGCAGCATAATAAATGAGATAAATGCTGTTAATGCAAGTGAGAGGTGAGACACAGTAGCTGTATTTGTTAACAGTTGTTAGGTATGTAGCAATAAAGGACTTACCGAAATCAGCTGTTGTGACAGTCTGTGTCAACACAGGATGACCATGATGTGACAAAGTACACAAAAGAAGACGTGATATTATTAACGGATTCCTTCAAATGTTTGAGAAATGGGCCAGATAGGAACAGTGACAATTCTTCCACTGAGGACATTATTCGTATTCATATTACACCATTTATACCAAATTGTAAGAAATCTACTAATGAATATACCTAAATTAACAAACAAGGTCAGTCTAAGAAAATACAAGTATAATAACCCCGAGAAACACAACATCCATCTGCATTTGTACATGCTGGACAAATAACTCTAATTAAATGAAACTAAATGTGTTTTATATGCTGTACATGAATATTTGACAATGTACTGCAGATTTTCAGATATTGGCCTTGAGGTACGCTTGAACATCAGCTCTTGATTAGAAATAAACGTTGAAGGGATGCTCATTTGAAGAGGTGAAAGTGATGGTGTCATATGATTATATTGCCTGCAAAAATAATTGAGTAAGATCATTTCAGAAACTAAGCAAACTTTGGACTTAGACTATCTCATGACGTATAGAGTGATGGCTGTGACAGTTTACTGAACAAAAAGCTTTGGAATAGACACAGCTGTTGGCTTCTGGTTTTAACTTCTGAAGTTGTAAGACAATCCGTTGGAGCTGGCAAACGCCGTGTATGCAGTCATTTAAGTCAGTAATTTGCCTTATTAATGCTGTCTATGTAAATAAAATAACTTTAATACAGTTTCTGAATTACAAATTCGATTTTATATTAAGAAATATACTATGGAGGGGTTCCCTTAGGCTCACCCAGTAGAGTGAGTGCACTGTCTACTAAGCCTGAATCCTCATTTTAAATACAAGCCAAAATAATCTTAATAAATGTATATCTCACAGTACAAATTGCGATTCTGGACAATCGCTGATTGTCCTAGGACAGAGTGTGGAGTCTCTCCTAGGACAGATTGTGATCGGGATCTGTCCTAGGACAAACAGCGATTCTACTTTAGATCAAAATGTTTTGGAAAACATACTGAATCATTTCACAAATAACATTTCAATCAATTTTAGCATAGGTAAGCCTACATTCACCATTACTATAAAGGGATAGGGTTAGATAATAAAATCATGGTTTGTAAACATATTGTTGTTTCCTTTATTTTAACATCATATCATTAAAATACATTTGAGTTTGTTCTAGGACAGATCCTGATCGCAATCTGTCCTAGAACAATCGGCCATTGTCCTGAATCGCAATTTCTACTGTGACGTATATATACAATATACAGTATTTGTATTATATTTTGATAACATTAACAGGCACCAGGCAGTAATGTCCATCTTTATGTGTGATTTTATCCAGTGGCTTGACTTGGTCTTGAATTGGTGAGGTGCTTTTAATGTGACATGCTTTGGTAGCAGTTTACTAATATCACCTCTAAACACATCCTTCATGCTTGACAACAGACTGTCCAGGGAAATCTTCAGGAGCTTGTCTGTTCATTTCGATTGTGGCACAGTGAGTTAAATTTAGGTCTGTCACTCATCGAATGTCCGACTCCGAAGATGGGGTGATTGTAGGAGACAAAAACACCTGCAAGAAGTTGAGAAACTCTGTCCCAGGGAAAAAACTGTGACTGCACACAGTAGGTGACACTGAATAGAGGCACTGTATTCGGTGCAGTCTAGCCATCTCGGGATTACAATAGAGTTAGCACTTGGGATAATGGTCTCAACAGCCTGCAGCCACAGCTGACCTTCCTGGCTCCAAACAACAGCTTAGAGGCAAAATTGTATCAGCAAACAATTACACCACAAGCTGAGATCTGTGTCTCCGCTCACTCTGAGTGGTGGCTTGATATGATAAATTGCTCTGCCTCATTCATAAGATTGTGTTTTAGACGTTTTCTTACGGCTGCCTGGTTACATGGCTATCAGTCAGCATACTGCAAAGAAACAACACAGAAATCAGAGTATACCATTAAATATTTTTCTCCAACACTTTCCCTCTTCATGTCCTTGGCCGCAGCCTTTCAATGGCTGCCACTGCTGCCTCCGGCATTCATACTCCTCCCTCGAGTGGCTACTTCACCTCGCACCGAGAATGACTCTGCTTGTGATCCCTCAGCATCCAGGGCGTAGTCTGGCTTTCCAACCACACTTCTCCACCTCTGCTACCAACTCATATACCTAAGCATTTTTTTCTTTCGTAAGCTCCATCTACTTTATCCTCCTGTGGGAGTGTAAACGCCAAAATTTGCTGCTCTGTGTCTGACCACAACATCAGGTCGGGCCTTGACGCCCTGCTCGCTGCTTCCTGTGGGATTATCAGATGCCTGTACTTAGCTTGGCTGCAGTACGCCTGCTCAGACTGATTGTTGGGGTGGATGAGCTGTTCTCATTTTTATTTGCTCATGAACAAAACAGATTAATAGATTTAATGTGTTTTGTCTTCATTGTAACACTTCTGCTTTCAGTTGTAGTTCATGTGAAAATCTGTAAACTTCCACGCTAAGGTTGCCTCTGTTCCTTATTCCACCAAGCAAAGCAAGAAGTGGGCTAATAGTTCTTTTTTTTGGTCTCTTGCCTTGTTTTGATTTCTCATGGGTATTAAATCCATTGGTATGTTAAAGCTCTAGTTGTAGTCATTACCAGGAAATTGTTCACAAGTGGAACTATCTTTTTGAAACTTTCCTGTAATACAGTATATTTTCTTTCTTCTTTTGTTTCCTTCAGGTGAGCTGTGACTCTCCCCTTCTTTGTCTCTCCGTGCACCTGCATGTACAGTGAGCAGCCCCGGCCCGTCGGAGAGGCGCTGTGCTCAGTGACTGTGCTGCACTAGGAGAACCCATGGCTTCTGGCCCTCCATCTCCCTCCGTAGGCCGCAGGCTCAGGCTGCTGGAGTTGCTACTTGGGCCTCTGTTGGTGTTGCTGGTTGCTGGGCTGGGACCACCAGTGCTGGGTCAGAAGGTCTACACCAACACATGGGCTGTCCACATACCTGGAGGTCAGGAGGAGGCTAATCGAATTGCCAGTAAACATGGTTTTATGAACCAAGGACATGTAAGTAATGAGCTGCATTTTTGGCTTTTAATTAGTTTTTTTCCTGCGTTTGAAGTTGTACTATGTTTAGACAGGAAAGTCGAAGAACTGAAACACTCTAAATTAGAGGTGATAGAAAGGCCATGTTGCAGTGAAACCAACCAGATTTTGACTATGCAAATATACAACTTGTCTGTCTCCTGAAACACTTTAGAAAAGAAGATGAGCTTGCAGCTATTATACACAGTGTGCCCTTGCTGTATGCTAAATATCTGACTTTGTCATTTTTGTTCTTCTACAAAAATCCAGATATGCTGATTTAAAATGATTTACTAATATTTGCTCTTGATTTTTCATCATTATGTTCATTTTATTTGGTCTTCCTATTGACGCAGCTGTCTGGGAGCACAGTGCAGTGAAAGCACGTCTTCTCTTTTCCCCAAATCTCTATCCAGAGACAAATCTCTGTCATTTTCAAGCAGCGGTAATAGTTTCAAATTATATTTCTCCCGATTAGTTAGAAAACCTAAATTAAAAACCAGAGTTTCCATTCTGCAGCCTATTGTGTGACTACAGGGAGTAATGTAGCATGTTCTAGTGCTGGTGCTTTATTGTCATGAGAAGGTTTTTTTTATTGCTGTGTCATTCACTGTGATCATTGTGCTGTGGCAGTGGTTTTGCAAGGAGGAGGGTTTTCTTCTGCCAAAGCACTGATTATACATGCATCACACAACAGTAGATTTTTCCATGGTTGTTTGCTACCTTCCTCGTGAAATTTCTGTATTTTAAGATTGTTGTCAAAAAGCTACAACAGTCTACAATCACGTCTAAAGCTGGAAACAGATTTGAAGATTGCTAAAACCTACAAAGGCCAGACAAACGCCTCATGATTTTGATTGCAACGCAGAGTGCTTTCAGTGTTGGCAGTCAAAAAGAAGCGCATACCAAGCAATTAAGCAAATAGTGGACAAAACTCTGAATAGTGAGTGTATAAATTAAAATCATCAAACTTTCATATAAGAATGTAATCATAAGTTTCGGTGTAAAAGCCAAAAAAAGAGAAAGAAATAAACCCAAATTTACTACAGATTCAGGTTCCACTTTTATAGCTTAGTTGCGACTGGGAGTGTTTTTATGTGTATTCTGCAATCACATCATCGCAAAAACAAAAATGCTTTAAATTTGCAGGAGTTGAATTGATCTAAGGAAGTTAAAAACTGTTTTTTTTAGACAAGTGCCTCTTCAATTTTAAGCTTTAAATTCTTTAAGCTTTAAGATCTTACAACACTCATAGTTTTCCAGACAAAAGCAGATGTGGCATATGAAAAAGGGATAATCATTTCCTGTGTGCTTCAGTGACGTGTTCCAGTTTGACCTCAGTGGAACTTGATTAGCCAGTTTCACATCATCAGGTCCTCCTTGAAGAAAAACTTGTTAAGTTACTTTAATGATTCGTGGGACTATGGGAGACTTATTTTTGGTGTTTTGTTTCTCACACAGTGTCTTCTTTGTCTTGGGTACTCAAAAGCCAAATCATTATTGTGCCTCAATGTTCAACAGTTATACACTTCTAATAAGGGTAATTTATAGGGAAAAAACATTTTATTACTGTGAGAAAAGTGCTTTTTTTGACTTTCTACCACATTTCTGGCAATGAATCAGTTTTGTCTTTCACTGTAGTTAAACAACAAACACATGAGACTGTAATCATACTGTTGACTCTTCTTCCAAACCCAAACTCTATAAATTTACATTCTAAATGTCTGTTCAGTTGACTAAATCTTTTTGTATTTAGATGGGAAAACCCATTAGATGTTGTATTTGCAGATATGCCATTTCCCACAAGTCACATTAAAAAAACATTTTAGGATCTTTCTATCGTAAATGTTTTAGAAGAAATGCATTTGAACAGTAGCGCTGTAATTTGCCGATTGCATAACACAACTTTAGACATTCAGGCTCAGTACAATATGAGGGTGCGACACTGAGGTGGATGTGGCTCATGTAAAAAGTATAAGGATAGGAACATGCATTTATATATTTAACCAGATTAAACATAATAAAGAACAAGCAGCTCTTCATGCAGATGTTTAAATTCATAGCCTAACTTCTTTTCCAGGGAACAAAGTTACCTCCACACCATATGGTCTTACTGGTCGTGACCAGGAATGTTATTTGTGCTCTGAATCACAGCATGAAGACTAATGAGTAATCCTACGCACTTAAATCCTTTAACTATGTATTGGCCGTTGACAGCGAGGAACCCAGACAAAGCAATTACACCCATGTACTTGCAAAACTGCGCCCTGGAGATGAGGTGCTGTGTGGTTTGGCTTCTCCTAGCAACTTGCTTAAAAAACATTTTATGATATTTTGTGGGAGGGAAAATGGACTATTGTGTCTGACCAGAGCTAGATTGATGATCTTGACACAGCATCTAAGATGGAAAAAAGGCATTATAATGAAAAAGTCTTAACAAAGTTAGCTGGATAAATGCTGAGTAAAGCGTCCCTCAAGTCTGAAACACTAACTGAAGTAAAAACAGATGTTCTGGGTTCAAGCTCAAATCGGTTATCCTTCTTGCTGAGGCTGCTTCGTAAGTTAGATCCCTGACCTGGCATGCATTTGTGTGCTTGACAAAAGGTGGGTTAAGATAACCCAGTTATGATCCACTACACTGCTAAAAAAAAGGCAGCCCTGACCCAGTATGTGTTCTGTGGAAATAACTTTGGCTGCCATCTTGTGTTGCTGAGGAATTCCACCATTACCTGATGTGCACATGTTGGGCTCCTGGCACTGAAGGAAGAAGTATGTTTGAAGAATCAAACATAAATTCATGAGACAGCTAAGTATCCATTATCAAGAAGAAGAACTGCTTTGTGCATTTGCAAGTTGTTCCTCCACTTCAGGAAGCACATGTCGTGTTGAAATGAAAAAGGAGAATAAAAAATGAATGTAGGACATCAGCTTAAATAAGCAATCATCAAGATTAACCACTTTCTGCTGCTCTAGGCTTTTTGCCACAGCCGAACAGGGGTTAGAACTGCAACTGTCAGCCATTCGTCAGTTGTCATGTATTGATTTAAAAGATAGAATACCAAACCTCTCTGGTTCTAGGAATGTGGAGGTTAGAGATGCCACCTTAGGCTTGAAAAAACTGATATGCAATTTTCTTTATGTTCTATTACTTATTAAATAATCAACAGATTAATTAAAAATGAATATGGTCGCTATTTGCAGCCTTAGTTACACTGACTGCTTCAGACACTGGCTTCAGGAGGTTTTCTGTCGGCGACTTAAAACGGGAGAACTGACAACGTCACATTGCTTTTTGAAAGCCTTACGGGTAAATGGCACGAAACAGTCACATCTGTTTAGTCCTTGGAATGATATTGATGAATTCTCTCCATTCATTAACTTTGAAAGGTGAACTATAAGCACAAGTGATTACTAAAGTGAAGATGCTGTCATGCTCAGTGCTGCCCCGACGCCGTAACGTCACTGCTCATTGATTAAAATGAAGCCATTACTTTAGAGACAGGGACCAAACAAATCTGTTAAGCCTTTGTGCCTACAGTTGATGGGAGATGAGGGTGGCTGTGTGAGCTCTGTGTGGCCAGGCATGGCGTGTATGAGCCGTGTGCGACTCTGCTGGCGTGTGCAGGTGTTGGAATTAGGAAGGAGAGCTGGAGGGGTGGATCAAAGACTGCAGCTGGGCAGGTTTTATAGCTCTGATGATGGTTGTTTTTATTTCGCCTTCACTCGATTTGCTCACTCTATGGCATCCATACGACCTCTCCAACCCCAAACGCATCAAATTTTTATGTTCCTCCATCATGACACATGGAGCATGATTCCATGACGAAGCCTGCATGGAGACACAATTTTATAGACGCAATGATTAAGTAAAACATATCGAAGCATGTGTTTGTGTTTCACCATATGTTGCACCAGTTGAGTAGATATTTTTGACAGATTTTATGTAAAACAACTCCTTGAAAGCTTTAAACTGCAGAATCCATTTACCACTACGCAATATGCGTCTTTGTCTGCTTGTCAGAATTATAACTGCAGCTAATGACTACATTCACCACTGATTAATCACTAGATTCTTATCTTAATTAAATGTTTGGTTTATAAATTGCAGATAATAGTTTATTTATATAACGCAGAACAGACAGGAAGGGAATGTGGGGAAAGTGAGCAGGGGAATGACGTGCAGCAAAGGTGCAGCCGGCCAGGAGTGAAACCGGAGTTTAGCTGATAAGTGCATGTTTGTCCCATGTGGTATCGCCCTAATTACACAGCCATCATTTAGTTCAGCCATTTTTGACTCACTGAGTGTCACCTGTTATCTGTCCAGTGATCTAAAGGCTTTGTCACATCAGTAGCTCTGCCAGCTGTCATCTACTGGGTGTCGCCTGAAGGCCACTTGTTGTCTTTTGTTTACTCTGTGTGGCTTTAGTCGGCCCTCATGGTGCTATTGTTCATTTCACTGTGGTAAATTGTGGGCAACTCTGTGTTTATTCAGCCATTTAATACGACTCGTCCTTTTAATTGTCTACTAGCAGTAGTAGTGATTATTGAAATTTTCCATTAGATGTACTCTCACTTTGTATTCTGACCCTGTGGTCAGTGATGGCCAGGTGTGTTGGTAAATCGGATTCACTGACATGAAAATGCTTTGCGTGTGTATTTTGTGTGTTTTTTTTGTCCATGTTTTCATCATTAGAAACATGAAAACCATCCAGTCAACTGGTTTATGTGATACATCTGTCTGTCCTTGTTGCTGCTACTCCTTTAAGGTCGATCTTTGAGTTGAGGCCAAAAGTCACCTCAAGTCCAAGTTGTTTTTCTGTCACAACTAGTTAATCAAGCCGAGCTGGCCAGTGTGACAGTGAGGTTGGTTGTTTGACGGTGCAGAATCTTTAAGGCGCCGTTGTTTGATGGCAGCAAATCATGTAAAACCCTGACACACTAAGTGCACCAACTGTCAGGATTGAGTTACGCGTCCTCTTTGCACTATCCCTTACCTAGCTGCCATATGGCTTTGTAAGACCCCCCCTTTTTTTTCTCTTTATGCCTTCACTGTTAAAGGCGATGCATTGTTGATGTCAGTAAGGAATTAATAAGGTGCAGGAGTCAGGAGTTAATATGCACCTGAAATTAACCGGACTATATGTTTTAAGCATATACAGGTTGCCGTGACCAAGTGGCCTGCAGATGGATTACACCTCTCACTCTGACAGCACTGTAAGATTATAGGGTCATTTTAGAAACAAGGGGAATAATTAAAACTAAGTTAAAGTAATAAAATTAAGAAACGGCTGACTCACACTGTGGTAAATGGGTATTAACTGCCAACTTGCATCTCTGCATGGTTATTTTACATTTTAAAGACCTTTTCTTGCTCACATCATCAGCCTGGTTCTGCAGTTTTTCAAGGGGGAAATGGAATTTTTGTGCTGTCTGGTTCAATTGCGCTTCTATTAGGCCTGTGTTTGAATAAATAGTGAAATGGGATTAAACGGTTTGGTAATAAGATGTGATCTGATAAGAAGTACTAACACAACTAAGTGAATAAATGTTAAGAATAATTATAGTGTGATCTGTCAAAGACCACAAGATCAAAGGCATCATTTAAAAATGTATAAATTGTCGTCACAGCGGCAACAAAAGCACCAGTTTTCATTTGATCAGCTGGACTGCTGGAGACAGTACTACTGTAGATATTTTTTAGGTCACATGTGTTTTGAAACATTGTGCTTTTCTCTCTGCGGCCCGAGGCTTTAACCATCTATCTCATCTTGTATGCAGCTCATGAAAATTCTCTTACTGATGGGGGAAAAAAAGTCTTCATATTAAACTTGCTCTTTGCAGTGTTGCGGGACACTTTTGCAGCTGTACATTGTCATGAGTAATTTACTGCCTTTTGGATTAATGACATGATTCTAATTATTGATAATTATTCATGATTAAATGTCATGATTACCATCATTAAGGAATGGGGAAGTTTAACATTGCAATTATTACTTTGGGCTTGTGGTTCAGTGATTTAAGTTTTCGAATTTTAACACCATTTCCAAGAAACTTTATTTTGTTTCCTGCTTCCTCCTTTTCCTGGAATGTAAAACATGTCACTGGTCTTCATTCGTTGAAAAGGAAAAAAAAAAAAGATTTACAGGACACTATGTTTTGAGATGCAAAAAAAAAAAAAAATCTCTTATTTTACTTAGAAGCTGCCTTTGATTATTCATAAGCAGAGGTGGGAGAAAAAAGGTGATGAATAAATAACTCATCTATTCCTACTCGCACTTCAAAGAAGAAATGCATCATTTCTCAGAAGCCTGTCACTTCCCTTCTTGTGAACAGTGGTTTCTGTTGCTGGTGGTGGATAAAAACGCCTGTGTTCGTATAGCTGATCTATTTAGAGACCTACTGCCTTCATAGCGTGTTCTGCTGGTCTACCCTAGGGCTTTGCATGTGAGGGAGGATTGTGTTTGGCGTACTGTGCCCTCACTGTACTTCCATGGCACCGTCTTGGCCTGTTTCTGCTATCTAATGTGCGGATTTCTTCCTCCTTTCTGAAGTGGTTTGACTCTTTTATGAAGATTGTTAATGTTCTGTTCAGCGCAAGATTAAAGAGGGACCAAAAGAGATGGATATTATCTGTAGATGAAGTACAGGAGCTGATGCTCTCCTATCAGTAACTCATGACACAGCAGCGCACTTAAAGGCAGCCTCTGTAAGAACTTCTTTTTAATCTAACCCACAGTTTTTCGTAGTTCAGTAGATATGGCGGAACTTCTAATCTCTTTCTCCCACATTCGTTTAGTTTTCCCTTATATTTTTACAGCCTAATTCAAATAAAAACTTTCTTCCCCGTCTGGCTTAGGAATGAAAGATATTACAATATTTTTCAGCAAATACCTTAATGCTGAAATAATTTGTATGTGCCTCTTTACGTGCAAGAAAAAATGAGAAGGAATTCTCTCTGTAATGTGAGCAAGTAAAGATTCACTGAGCATCTCACTGGGCTGCTACAATCATTACACCATTTTTCAGATTTCTATCCTAATTTAGCACATTTTGAACCAAACAGGAACTTTTTTTTCTTGTAAAAGTTTGAGTTTTTTTCCTGGCATTTCAGCTCAGGTAATTTAGATGGTAATGTACTGATGTGCTCTGACTGAATATCATCATCTCAAAGTCTATGAAAAACTAAATTGGCCATATTTCAATTTTAGAAGATCCAAAATGCCAGACAATATCATAGCCAGCTCAACTTTTCCTTAATTGTAACTCGTCCCTCGTCTTTTAATTTTCCACCGTGTTTGATGGAAAGACATTTGGGGCAGCAGCAGAGAGAGAGTCGTGTGGTTCACCTTAATTATGGTGGTTTGGTAGTTTCAGAGTTTACCCACAATGACATTAAGTTTATGTAACTAATGTTCTGACACAGGAGAAGTAAAAATGTCCAAATGTATATTTACATTGACTTTGAAAGCAAGCTAAAACCAAAGGTTGCACTGTAACTGTGCCAAGTTAAGTCACCCTACAGTAACTGCAACTAAATAATTAATTTTGCTCCTTTACAGTCAAGATGCAGTCATTTCTTGTCACATGGAGGGTTTTCTTTGAAGCAGGGGCACTTTCACATATTTACTTGTGATCAGTGTCTTTCTTTGTCTCTGTCGTTTTATTCTTTCATTTTTCTGAGTTAAGCTTTGCACCGTGTTTGTGGTAAGCTGATTACTTAAGTCACACCCCATGAAAATGAGCAGTTTCTCAAGATTTAATCGTGTATTAATCTATGCTGTCAGCACCGAGCAGTTCTATTATTGTTCAGTATGATAATGTGATGTGTATGTACTATGTAAAACAGCGGGTGGAAACATGTTTTGTTCACTTAAAATGATAATTCATCCTTGAAATACGCAAAGGCTGTTTCACCCAGGTTTTACATAGTATAGTGTTCCAGGAGTGTTGGCAGTGTTGGTACTGGAAGTAAAGCACAGCACATCATGCATTTTCAAAACACAGGTTCTCTAATCTCCATTCTCTGTACTTTGCTATTAAGTGGTTGCTTTTTATCTTTCCTTAAAAAATTGATAATTGTTGGAGGTCTCACGATGCCTCACTCTGAGTCAGAATTCTGCTGAGATATAATTGTGTAAACTGCAACACCTCAGTTTCGATGCTCAGCTAAACTGTTCGTCCTGCGTTGCCTGATAAGGCCTAAATTATTTCTGACCCATCTCTCAGTTGAAACTTGACTGGAAGGTACAGCTACTCTGATTAGAAAACACCAGAAACGAGAGACTGAAGGTAAGGAGCCCATAATTGGACTCTGGAGACCGGAAGCAATTAACTGCGGAGAAGTAGGGGGGGTCGATGAAATTTGTTGGAAAATCTTCTGACAGGTTATGATTGGCCCGGAGATGATGGAAGAAGAAGCTGCCTGCTGAGTGCTGAAGAGAGCTACTCTGCATGATTTGTTCAATTCCATACAGGTGACGACGCCTCTTTTTTGTGCTCCGTCATTACCAAACGCAGTTCATCTGCCAGAAATAAGACTCATCAACACTTCCATGAAGCCCTATCAGAATTAAATCCACACCTGGTGTGAAATGAACTTTAGAAATGTCACAAAAAAATGGTGACGTCATTTGTTTTTCCAGCAGCTGCATTGAGATGAACAATATGGTTTCCCAGACAAAAAATGCAGCCGTGTCAGTAAACACATCCACATGAAAAATGGAAGGAGCCTTTCAGGATTTAATTAATATGGAAAAGGTTTCAGCTAATATTTGCAATATTTTATGCTGTGAATAGAAAAAGCAAAGATGTGTTTTACTTTATTCTAATGTAAACACAAAAGGAGCGATTAAGTAGGGAAGCACAGCCCATTTAATATATCTGGGAGACGTGGTAGACGGATAATTAAGTCGGGCTTTCGTGCAAAAATCACTAAATCATTATGAAGATGACAGATGCTTTTTCACCACATACATAAAACACTTCCTTACTTGACAGTCGAACACAGCAAGGGAGTCTAAGAATAGAATATTAATAC
>OMNN01097858.1:0-11194 GCA_900302755.1 Chromis chromis
AGCAGGTGCAGCATTCACAAACTCAAAGCCCAAATGGAATACCCACCATCAGCTTGTTTGAGTAACTAACTGTGGGCTTTCTGGAGTTGGTTACAGGCCTGAACATCATTTGAAATCAAACAGGAGTCTGTTTGAACCTGCTTTGACTCACGGATTAGTGGGGTTCACTGCAGTGGGGCAGTTATCAATCTAAAGTAAATACCTGAAGACTAAGCGAACCCTCTGAACCCCCAAACCTGCCAGAAGGTTTGAAAGGCATGTTGTCTTCAAGAGAAATCTAAATCATTTATCAGAGCCAGAAAAGGTGAAAACAGAGAGAATTTCTGGAATTTCAACTTTCTGACAGTCCTCGAACTATTCTGGAAGAAGTTATTCAGTTGGGAAACTTCAACAAATTCAATCTTCAAATCAAAAATAAACCATTTTTAAAAAAGATTAAATTATGTGCTCCTTGCCGTAACCATGAACCCAGCACGCAGGTTCAGAAAATGTATCATTTTTACATAACTGAAGCCAATATTTCCCAACGAAGAACATATACAACATATTTTTGTGTTGTTTTGTGTATAAAAGGCTTGATTTCAGCAAGCACATTAATTCCCTGTGCAGAAGAAAACATGATCTCTCCTTTCCCATGGAGGATAAACTGATCAGTATGGTCTAGTTTGTATGTTGTACAACCCATGTTCTAATCATAGGCTGTATGTAAAAGATGGACGTAGCCTCCAGGTCTGAAAAGTGATGCCTAGCTGAAAGTGACTTAAACCTGCATTCTTTCTAACAGCCAGCAGAGGTCAACTCCTTAGGATGCAAAAAATAATAATTTCTATGACTAGATGACTCTACTTCTCTTTTGATTAGTTACCTCTGTAAACATTTTCCTTATAACTTGTTGCCCTCAATCGCTAGATTTCTGAATATGGCATGATGTTTGTTTTAAAAATGATGGTTCCATTTCGGCCCCCCTGTGACCCTACAGAGGATTAAGTGGTGAATAGTTAATGGATGGATGGATGGTTTCATTTAGAGTAAAATAAATAAGAAAGCAGGGTCATTTTTACGGGATGGCGACCTTATGATTGAGAGCTTGTTATTGTCTAGGCGTGTCCTCAAACTCTCAGTCAGATCCAGGCCTCACTCATCATGTCAAATTCCAAACTCAAGTAGTCCACAAACCAATGGGTGACGTCAACGTCCAAGTCCATCTTTTATGTACAGTCTATGGTTGTAACGGGGTCATCCCTATGTTCCCCAGGTCCTATGTTCCCCGTTTTTCCTAAAAAGAGTCCTATGTTCCCCGGTCGCAATACATACTGGGGAACATAGGACCCTTTTGGGAAAAAGTCCCATACAAAGCGGGGAACATAGGACCCGGGGAACATAGGTATGCTCCGTTGTAACTATGATCACTAACTTGTGCCCTCTATGTATCCCTACTGTCTAACAGGGGGGGAGAAAAAACCCACTAATAATCATCTGGGCAAAGCTGTGAGTCGTAGGGAACACAAAAAAAGAAAGATAAGGACAGGATGTGACCAGTTCAGTGCTGTCACCCATGGTAACAGACACACACATACACTTAGAGCTCCATTTCATTTCTACTTTTCACTTCAGTATCAAAAACAACACAAGAGCTTTGCTGTAATAACTGTCTGGAGTGGAAAGAAAATGCATCTCCAACAGTATCAGAGAACATCATCCGAATGAAAAAGGTGCATAAAAATGGCAGGAGAAACTGATGGTGACGGGCAAACACGCTGCAGACAGTGTTTGCCCTCAGGCCTGGCTGAAAAGACAAAACCCAGCCTAAACCGCAGAGACACCAAATGACCAGACATGTTGAATCCTGCTTTTCAAAGTGGAATTCATGCTGTGAGCCAGGGGAGAGGATACGGTGAAGGAAGAAGGTAAACCATGACTTTAAGAAGCTTGTAAAGAACATTACAACCATACCAGGTTTCAATCAGACATTTTTCTTTGCTGGTTTCAGCCAACAATATATATCGTCTTGCATTTTCCTTAAACTGGGTTTTGCTGAGTTTATCCTTCACTACGGCCCTCGTTCCTCAGCATGAGGCAGTTATATACCGATATGAATTTACAGTGAGGTGCTATATCTGAGATGTTATCAGCCACTTAACAGGGAAGTGCAAGATGCCATGGTTGCCAATTTGATTTATTGAATCAATAATGAGAATACAGCTGCCATTTTTATGCACCAAGTCGACTAGTAGACACCCGACTTGTCAAGTTTGCAGTGTTTGAATTGACCGTTTTTGCTCAAGCATAAATAAAGAAACCTGGATAAACTGTTGCAGATATCAAAGTTGTGACATTTGGTAGCAAATGTCTTTAACCCTTTAAGACCTGAGCCTCAAAATGTCCGCCTGATCTTTTTTTTCCTATTTTGATTACAAAAGGGTCATTACGGTAATTTAATTAATATCCGATTGAAATTACCGTAATGACACTAATAGGCTGTAAAGCGCAACGACGTTCGTATCCAAATTAAATCACCATAATGACACTATATAGGCTGTAAAGCGCAACGACGTTCGTATCCGAATTAAATTACCGTAATGACACTATATTGGCTGTAAAGCGCAACGACGTTCGTATCCGAATTAAATTACCATAATGACACTATATTGACTGTAAAACGCAACAAGGTTCGTATCCAAATTAAATTACTGTAATGACACCATATTGGCTGTAAAGCGCAACAACATTGCCATTACGGTCATTACGGTAATTTCATTCATACCAGCCAGTAATCAGTTGGATTTTTTCCGATAACGCAAACCGTGACATAATTACGGTATTCCAAAGTGTGCTCTCACAAACGTGTCGCCGATGACGCACTAGGACTTAAAGGGTTAACTTACATGTGTCTTAATGGAATAAACCAGTTCAAATTAAGGTAAATGGAGCATAAACTAGGTTCTCTGTGCATCTTCCAGCAAAATGCAGCTAAAACAGGTGCTTCTAGGCTCCAGAACGGTGCAAACAACATTTCAACACCACTCTGTCTCCTCTGATGAAGACACAGTAGCGTCGAAAAGTTAGTTTGCACGAGAATAGACCATGAAACGAGCAGTGTGCCCCAGCCTCCTGTTCTGTACTCTAAAATCAAGTATGTTGACTATCTGACAACTAAAAGCAAATAAAAACCTTGTGAATGTACAGGATTTGTGTGCAAATTTGAAACACACTCTTTAAGTTCTCTCCTACACAGTCTAGAGAATGGACATGCTGGACAGTAAAGCCTGACACTTAACTTGACACTTGTTGGGCTTAACTGAAAAAACCTGTGCCTCAGGGGATGGAGAAGCTTGATGCCATTCCAGAGGAGCTTGTCTGTCTCATTAAACACACTGACAGACAATACGTGGTAATAGACATCGCTCCAACAGGTGGTGATGCTGCACAGTGCTGAGTGGTAGCTGCATGGGTTGGGTTATGATAGTAAGAAGATACTGTCCTAAGGGTTGTTTAAGAAAAGATACAGAAAGATCATTTTGTATTTGTCTATAATTACTATATTTATTAAGGAGATTGCTGAAAAGGCAATGATTTATGAACTGTTAAATATTTAGTTTGAGCAGTAATAAACAAAACTGAATTTGACTGATCACTGCCGACTTTTTCAAACATTTTTTCTGCTTACAACCCAAAGACATGTTGCTATTGCAGTGATCTCCAGTTACAAAAAAGCTTCCAGATACAAGATGATTGTTCAAAAGAGGTGAAAACACATTGTGTGTATGTGTGCATGGGTGTATGAACAAATCAGTTGAAAAAAATCGTTAAGTGCCACCAAACCTGCTAGGTGTCACACAACCGGTTTTACAGGCCTGCAGTAAAGCAGGTTTGAGTTGGAAATGTGCACACATTATTACTAATGGACATCTCTGTCAGTAATGACATAAACCACTCGGTCCAAGAGCTTTAAATAGCGTGAGGTGTGTATATTTTTATCTCAAGTGGCTCCAGCAGCATGAAAACACATTATCTATGTCTCCTCAAGCTGGAATACCTTAAACATGATGTATCCTTTAGTTCAGTGGTTCTCAACTGGTCCAGCCTCAGGACCCACTATGTCTCTATTAAAAACGGTCACGACCCAAATTTTTGAAGTTTGCTGTTCCTGTTATCAAATTAAGGTTTATCTGGGTGTAGTCTCAACGCATTTTGATACAGCTTGGGAAAATTGTGGCTTATTTTTTTGCTCATTTTGTTATATTTGGACACTTTTGCCAAGTTTGGGGCATATTCTGTCCCATTTTGACAGATTCTGAGCACATTTTGGTTTATTTTTGGCACGTTTTAGCATCAATGTCTCCAATAAGCTGGCAGAGCCAAATCTAGAGGTTAATAGTGGACAACTACTGGTGTCACCACCACTAAATATCCTGCTATTGAAAGCAAACTGTGTCATAAGAAACACGTCCTTTAAAATAAAAGACTTTATACCACTACTTTTTTTTCTGCGACCCTCTAAAAATGGCTTCGAGACCCACTTTTGGGTCCCAACCCACCAGTTGAGAACCGCTGCATTAGTTAATGGCCATATTCAACAGCAACAAAAGAATCTTTTATGCTGAGGTGAAAGAAAACTAATAATTAATCAGTTTTACTTTAAACATGCCGTACATTTTATGTTTAAAGTGGTTTGTTTCATCTAATTAGGTCGCATAAACTTGGAAAATGACGATTACCCAAAACCCCTCAAACCCATACAGCTGCAACCGATCAGCTGGGCAATCTGTGCTGCTTCTCTACATTTCAGAGGGAGATTAATATTTGTTTTGGTGTGTTTTTTTAACCTCAAACAAAGACATATAGGTGACTAGACGCTCTCAACAAAGAAATAATAACAATAAGAAAAAAAACAAAGAACAAAAATCACATTAGAGAAAGTAAATGTAAAAAAAAAATAAAAAATCAAACAGAGAAATAGTTTGTAAAACAAAGAGAGGCGTACCTTGAAGGCATACTTGCGGCTGATGTGATCCTCGGGTCCCACGGGTGAAATGACATAGCTGGGCAGAGGAATGCTGCCTAGGACCGCTTCCTCTCTGCTGTCTGGAGAGAGAAAGAGGGAAAGAGATAAGGTGGGAAAAGGAGGGAGAGAGATATGGAGGAAAGGAAAGAGCAAGAGAATAAATATCACTCATCACCCACTAATTTCATCACCGGCTGCCACCAGTATCATAACACTGACACACACACACACACATTCATATGCCGTCATTCATACCAAAGTGTTGTGCCAAACAGTAAATGACAGCCAGCCGCCTTTCCTCTGCATCTGCTCCACCTCGTTCACATGCTGAGATCACAGTGAACACACACACACAAACACACACACACACACACACACTTGTCCTTCTATATTTGTAAGAACTCTCACTGACACGATGCAGTCCTCAACCTTTTCACCTCAAGCTAAAGCTACTCCCAACCCTGGAGCAGTGCCGCCGGAGAAGAATATCCTCACTTTCCAAAAACATCCTCACTTTTCAAGGTTCACGTGCCTATAAATAAAGGCCGACAGTGTGTTTGTTTGTCACTGAATACCGTGACAGCATGCTAGAGTGTGTATGCGAAAGAGTGTCAGCGTCCAACGATTACCACATCGTAAAATGTAGTAATGGTATGAAAATATGTGTGCGCGACACCTGGCCGTGTGTGTGGGTGTTGGCTGAGAGGTGATAAGGCAGCGCTGTGGATTAAAGGGGTAAAACGGTTAAAAATAATTCAAGGACCTTTGGAGGAGACATTCCCTAAATGGTGGGCGAGACGGTGAGGCCTTTTTATCTGCGTCGCTCTCACTCACACACACACTGAGCTGAACCGGCTGAAAAAATGAATTAAAATGCAAACAAACAGCACAAGGATGGTGCTATTCTGTCACTCTGCTTTGTCTTTTTTTCCCCACAGTAAGACATTTATTAGTTTTTTAAAAATAGCTTCCTAAATTAGGGGGTGTCGCATGCTAAGCCTCTTGAGGCAATTTGTAATTTCCGATATTGGACTACAAAAACAAAACAAAGCCCATTTTCATTGTCAATGAATATGAAAGTTTCTGTGTGTTTACTTCATTTCTTCACTGTGGCGTCCTCTAATTCCCTTTTTTATCTGACCATCACACCAAAACCAGAAGAAACTTACGGGACTAGATGACATTTGAAAGACCCAAATCAGGCAGTGAGTGACATTTTTGATAGAAAGGTGACTAGAATTAACAAATTCCAATTAGGGGTTATCAGCCTGGTTGATTACCAGATCCAATATTTGGCATTTTTCTGATCAACAGTATTTTTACTTTTTTGATGAATTACTAACACAATAAAGTTTTAAAAGCTGCTACCTTGGTTCTGATGCAGCCACTCGATCTGTAGTCACCGCTCTGCAGTCTCCAGCAAAGTCCCACCCACAGTGCTATGTAAATGTAAATGTCAGCTTTTAAAGCTCCTGACATTTAAAAAATGGCCAAATTTAGCCAATTTATCAGAGTCACAAACGGTAAAAACAGAATAATTCAATTTTGAATGTTCCAGTGGTTCTTGAACTAATCTTTATTTGTACTTAACTAAACCAAATCTAAGCTTTAAATCGTGACATCACCAAAATCACTTCCTTCTATGTTTTATTTAAAATTTTCCAAAAATAAACCATGTGTATTAACCAGTTTCTATTAAAAAACAGATTATTCTGAGCAACTGAGAAAATTCAGGGATTTCCAGGGGAACTGTGCTGTGTTTACACAGAGCAGCTAAGAAGTAGTGGAAGAAGTAGTAGTAAAGTGTCTATAGTATGTAGTCACTATTTTTTTCCAGTCTTGGAAACACGTGTGGGCACAGAGAAAAAAGTTGTGCATGTTGATTCCAGGGTTTTTCAGTTTAACAAAAAAAATCTAAGATTTTTTTTTTTTTAATGAGTGATGGCAGTATAACTGTCACACTGCACCAAAGACATTTTGGAGTTCTCTCTCCTTCTAGCCATAGTTGTGCTGTTTCCATGGAGGTACAGGACTATATAATTTAGTGAAAAAGGGACCCACCGTGAGCACAAATAATGGAGTAAATAATGTTCAGAAACTGCTTGTGCTTCAAAGTGTTAAAGATCCCCTGTGATGAAACTCACATTTCTTACCTTCCATGAAACCATAACATCCATAGGGGGTTTTTCCATTCTAAAAGACACTGCTGTGTACCAATGACTGTCTCAAAAGCAGATTCAGACTTTCAGGGTTTCTTATGTTACAAACCTAAGGAACGAGGAATACAAATTTTGAAAACTTTTCTCAAATGACAATCAACAGCCTATAATAATCAATTAACCAATAACAAGAAATGTTCTCAGTGGACTTCATTCTGTGTGCTGATGTGGCTGCTTTGAACTGTCACATGACATAAGTCGCTCAAATAGCTTTTATCACGTAACATGGGCCATCTGAAAAGCGTAGATAATCAGCCACTGGACCACAATGTTGCTATCATAGTGCACTTCAGCTCAACTATATAGCAAGAGATCTGACCGGTAAGCATTAAGCATCACAGGAGACTTTCTCATGGTGACACTTCACTAGCTAGACCGCCACAATGCCCTCTGCTTGCCAGAACAGAAGTAAGTAAGTAAACTTTATTTATATAGCACCTTTCACAGCACAAGGTCACAAAGTGCTTCACAACAGTAATAATAAATAAAAAACAACAACAACAGATCAACAACAAGGCATTGAAATATGACATATTGAAAATGCAATCAAATCAATGATTTGGATGTACAAAAGCAAATCTAAAAAGATTTGTTTTTGTTCAGCTCCTTTTTGAAAAGATCTGCCGAAGCAGCTGAGCGTAGGTGAGATGGAAGAGAGTTCCAGAGGGTTGGTGCCACAACTTCAAAAGCACGATCACCTTTGTTTTCAAACGGACCCTAGGGAGCACTACAAAACTCTGATCCGAGGACCTGAGAGATCTACAGGCAATGTATGGTTGAAGCAGATCAGTGATGTAATCGGGTGCCTGTCCATGCAGGGCTTTGTAAACTAAAACAAGGATTTTAAATTGAATTCGGTATTTGATAGGAAGCCAATGTAAGGAGTGTAAAATTGGAGTGATGTGAGTCGTCCTGCTAGACCTAGTTAGCAACCTTGCTGCAGCATTTTTGAACTAACTGTAAATGATGGAATGAGGATTTATTTAAAGAGGTAAAAAGGGAATTGCAATAGTCAAGCCGGGAAGAAATAAAGGCATGAATAAGCATTTCCAGCTCTGCTCGAGAAACAATTGATTTCAATTTTGCCTTATTCCTTAAATGAAAGAAACAGGAGCGGATCAGTGATTTAACATGTTGATCGAAACGCATGGTATGATCAAAAATTACCCCAAGGTTTTTAAAATTTTGTTTCAAAGACAAAGACATGGAACCAAGACATTTGCCAACATGGGAGGAAATGGTCTCTGAAGCAATGATGAGAAACTCTGTTTTTTCAGTATTTAACTGGAAACAGTTATCATTCATCCAGCTTTTAACGGCAGCCAAACAGTCATGCAATATGAGAAGTTTATTCATTTCATTTGGTTCAAATGACATATATAATTGAATATCATCAGCATAAAGGTGGCATGACACTCCTTTGAACCTGCAGATTACACTGGTCAGGGGAAGCACATAAATGGAAAATAAAATAGGCCCCAAAACAGATCCTTGGGGCACACCACAAGACATAGCAGCACCTTCAGAGATATAAGGACCAACGGACACAGAAAAGTTCCTATTTGAAAGGTAGCTGTGGAACCAGTCAAGGGCACTCCCTGTGACACCAACCCATTTCTTGAGTCTGTCTATTAAAATGTTATGGTCGACAGCATCAAAAGCAGAACTCAGGTCAAGGAGAACCTAGACTGAGCATTTACCTGCATCTGAGGACATCATTATGTCATTTGAGACTCTGAGAAGAGCAGTCTCAGTTGAAAGTTTACGGAAACTTGACTGAAATTTATCCAAAATACTGTGGGCTGTTAAAACAGATGTAAGTTGGTTGCTGTTATATTCAACTATAAGCTCTTTGTAGTACAGACAATGAACATTTAGCTTAGAGGACTTCCAGAGCCGTTCCAGCCTCCGACATTTGCGCCAAAAACAGCGAATATTTTCATTTAACCAGGGGGTAGAATTCACAGAAGGGACAAGACTGGTTTTCAAAGGGGCCACTTTGTCCAAGACTGAGGAGCAGTGAGTATTAAAATTATTTACAAGAATATCAACATCTGTGTGAGAGGACGAAACCTCAGTACAAGTAAAGTTAATTGCAGATAGTTTGAGTGATTGCTTTCTCAGGTGGCTACACTGGTAAACAGTAAGAGGCTCTACCTAGTCCAGGGGTGGGCACTCCTGGTCCCCGAGGGCCACTAGCATGTTTTAGATGTCTCCCTCTTCCAACACACCTGATTCAAATGATCAGCTCATCATCAAGCTCTGCAGAAGCCTGATAATGATCCTGATCATTTGAATCAGGTGTGTTGGTGTAGGGAAACATCTAAAACATGCAGGATAGTGGCAATCGAGGACCAGGATTCCCCACCCCTGACCTAGTGGCACAACCAGGTATTAATTTATAGGTTAATACACATTTATTTATAATAATAATTATTAATGACAATTTATGTATTAACCAGTATGTACGTATGACTGAGTTACTCCATTATTATCTGCCATTGTGCAGCGTAGTGTTGTTTTGTAGAGTTGAATCTAAGCAATTTTAAGGCAGGATGGGAATATTTTAATTTTAAAAAGTTTAAAATATGTAACTTTGACACACAGAGGTGAGGGTTTAATTCAATGACAGGAGAAGGACTTTACTTATGTGTAAAGGCCTTCAACTAAGTTCTGTGCTGCAGTTTGTGTCATTCTTAATGTTGACACCACCACTTTGGTTTTTACCACAAAATGTATATTGGTTTCAAACACTGGTTGTCAGTATCCTTGATTTCAAATGATGATCTAATTGCAATAGCTGTTGTGAACTCCTCAAATATTTAGCTCTTCATTTCAGCTCAAACTCTATCAAGTGTTGATTATCCATATCAATACAGCCATACTTCCTTCTGCTTTTTTATTCTGCCTTCTTGGATTTATGTATGTTTATCACTATATTATATACTATAATATTGTACAAAGTGGTTAATATGTTAATTATCTTTTCAAGTAAATGCAGGGTCACTTAATTAAAAAAAGGCACGACCTCTACAGCCCACAGAGAAATCATCAAAAAAAAATAAAGTTGTAACAACAAAATCTAAGACAGAAAAGGAAGGTTTGGTTGTTTGTGTAAAAAAAAAAGAGAGAGATGAAGGGAGGAGATAAGTGGTGCTGGAGACAGATCAAGAGTTTTCATGTTGAGAGAAGAAACCTTTGAACTGAGCAAGAAGACAGGGAAGAGGGAGAAAATGAAACAACAGAGAATTGATTTCACCCTCCTGTCGAGGCGAGGAAGCAGAGAAGCATGTCCCAAAAGCTTCACTTAAGAATATGGAGATGAAAAAGGAAGGCGTGGAGAGTCAGATAAAGACAGACGGGGGATGGAGACCGGCGGTGGATGGAGGGTGTGATGCAGCTGTGTGTGTGTGTGTCCATGTGTTTGAGCTGGAACCCACTGAGAAAGATCAGATTAATGCCCGCCCAGACTGAATTACTGGCTCCCTTGTCAGCTGTAGTTCACTTTAAATCCTCTGTCATCAGAGTCCAATTTAAACTTCCCAACTTTGCCCCAACCTTTTATGCTGAAAGCTGTCATGCTTCCAGTACACATGTGTATCTGCACCCTCCTCAGACAAACATTTGTCAGCTGTGTTTCCTCCAATTCAGACCAAGCAAAAAAAAAAAAAAAAAGGACGGTCAGCCACAGCATTCTGACCACTGACAGGTGAAGTGAATAACATTGATCATATTGGTACTATGTGGTGTTCTGCTGGAAAACCTTGGATTTTAACATCCATGTTAATGAGACTTACACACCCAAATAAACATTGTCCCAGAAAATGCACCCCACCACATGGCAAAAACATCAACCAATCAGATTAATCTTGAGGAACATGACAATGGCCCAAGATGTTGATTTGACCTCCAAACTTCCTAGACCCCATTCTGATCAAACATCAACAGGATGCAGTGGAACAAGTTGGAT
>OMNN01097867.1:0-22307 GCA_900302755.1 Chromis chromis
CAACAACACAACAACAATACACAACAACACACATCAACAACAACACACAAAAACATCACACAACAACACACAACAACAACACAACAACAACAACAACACACAACAACAACACAACAACAAACAACACAACAACACAACAACAAAACACAACAACAACACACAACAACAACAACACAACAACACACAAAAACAACACACAACACAACAACAGTAAACAACACAACACAACAATACAACAACAGTAAACAACACACAACGCAACAACACAACAATACACAACAACAACACACACACACACACACACACACACACACACACACACACACACACAAAATACACTGCAGACATAGTGCAGTCCCAGCATTCCTTATGCACATCACAAATCCTCCTCTGCCCGGCTGCCTTAACCTTCACACACACTTGCACTCCTGACCTAAGTTTCACTTTGGACCTCTGCAAACAAAAACAAGCAACTAATCCATTTTGAGTACATCTGTCTGGCTTTGTTCTCCTCGAGGCTTTTTAAGCTCGGCTGGCTTTGTTTCAGCGACTGTATCTGTCAGAACTGAGCGGGCACAAAGAAGTGCCATATCTGATACTGTTCAGTGCAGACAGGATAGCAGTGATTGGATCAGCACTGATACGAATGATGCAAGCCATTATGCAATATTAAAACGAGGGCGCTGATGGGTACAGCTGGAGCAGGATATAAAGGAGAGCGAGCGTGTGTGGGAGGAGAAGACAGGATCTGCTGAAATGATCTTTTTTTGAATTCAAGTGATTCAGTCTTTCTCTCATCTGAAGGCATCTCCATGTGCACTCAGGGAATGAGCAGAAAAATTATGATTGCCTGCCTAATTAATAGTGTGACTCTTGGGGGAAGATTTCATATTTTAATTGAGTTGATGATTTTTGTAATAGACGTATTTAGTGTGGGTGTCAACACAGGGTTCAGGCCAAATTAAGTGCCTCAAAATAACAACTGACACAAAAGGAAACATGTATATAACTGAGCGAAAATGCTTCTGATGAAGGAATGCACTATACTAGGCTGTGTCTTTTACCCTGCTTAGCTAAATTACAGTTGTTGTTACTCACTTTTTTAATTGTTTGCGTGACTGTAGACCTGAGGGAGGCCTCTCCACACTCACCCAGCAAAAACAAGGGCTGCAGAGGAGTTGTCAGAGACAGCATCAGCTCCACAGAAGCAGAGGTTTGTATTACTAACATCTGTTGAAATATCAAACAGATGTGATGTTTAATCAAGCAAGAACCATTATTCTCTACTCTTACCTTTATCATGTCTTTAATTTCACCACAGAGTATTTAATTAGTGCATGTGCATGTTTGTGTGCCTTTAACCCCTGTCCATTCCACTTCATTCCTTTTAATGGATTAATTGCTGTGTGTTACTCTGCTGCTCTAATTGAGTCTGTGGTGCTGTCACAACTTATTGTCTCTCCCAGTGTGATAATAACAGCCACAGTCTTTTTCTCTGGATGAAAGGCTCTCGTCTGGATAATGCTGTCACTTAACTCAGCTAGAGCACGAATGAGTTCAGATTAGATAAACAACTCGAGAACTGGATCAGAATTGGCAGAGACACAGATACCAAGGCAGTGTGAGTCCAAGGGAAAGGAGGGCAAGGAATTAGAAATTGTGAAAGTATGTCAAGTGACTTCTGTCAGATTAGTCTGTAGCTCAGGCTGCTCAGATCACTTATTCTTTGATTGCATTTTATTCGTCCTCTTTTCTGTGCCACTACTTTTGCTTTCCTCTCTTTCGATTTTTCATTCATTTTTGTCCATCACAGTCTGTTTCTCTTCTTCTATTACATTTATTATCATTCATCTTACAGCATCATCGTACTTTGCTCTTTCTTCTCTTCCACTGACTTCATCTTTCTTTTCTGTGTGTCTCCAGGTCTTTGAAGGACATGGCAGTCCAGCCCACAGTCGCACCGGTTCCATTCGCAGTGTGGCTTCTTGTGATGGAGGAGCAACAGTCCATAGGCCATCTGGTAGTGTGGAGGGCTCCCCTAGAAGAACACTGCATGGTTAGTTCACCTGCACCCTCATAAAGCAGGATTACTGTGCAGGACTTCAGACTGTTTTCTTACATTGGTTGCACTGATGCACCTAACTTTTTAATTTAGGTGAACCCAAACATTTTCACTGTGTATCTACTGCAACTGTTTTCACATTTATCTCATTATCGTCCTTCTTTTTTGCCATGTAAGCTCATCATTTTAAATAGGAGTAATCTCAGTGTGGGCTGTTTGTGTTTACAGGTTCTCAGTCTCCTGCAATGTCGAGTCCCTCTCACAGTTTGGAGGAGCACAGACAAGCTCTGGACCCTGGGTAAGACAGCAAATAATGCAGTGTCATGTAAACTTTTGGAGTAAATCGATGCATCAAACTTTGTTTAGGAAAATGTAGTCGGAAGAAGTTGAGGCACAAGGATATGCCCGTTTTTGGGGGGATTATCTTGGATCCAAATGTGACTTTTTTCTAAAGAAATTAAGAAATAATTTCAGGTGTTGCAGTATGAGAAAAGCTTTGAGCAGCAGGTGCTTTACTTAAAGATCTGGACTCAGGATGTCCCAATCAAGCTTTTTTGCCTCTGAGTCATTTAATATTTAGAGTGTGCCGATACCAGGTCCTAATCCAATATCATTTTCCAAGATAATACACACTTCAAGTATTGTAGATTAGCTGTAGTACCTTGTTACACCACCAGATAGAGCCCCTTATCGTTTAATACTATAGCAACCAGAGGAGGCAAGCAGCTCTGTGTTGGCAAGCAGAGAGTATTGTGGGGGTTTAACTTGTAAAGGGGTACCATGATAAAGTCTTTTGTGGTGCTTAATGACCTCCAGCTTGCGCAAATATTTTAAATTACATTGGGATCAATTAGGAGACAGATAAATACAAATTGCCTTGATCACCCTGATCCTGATCCTTAATCTGGACCATTAGGTTTAATACTTTTAAAGGGTTGATGCGAAAGGTGGTACCAGTAATGAGAAAGTAAAACCGCGGGAGAAAGATGTCATATTTACATGGATGCCTGGATACTGAATAACTTCTCTTAAGTGTAATTAGTGATGCATTTACTGAATACTGTTTAATATATAACATGACAACCAAAACCTGATTCTCATATTTCACTCACCAACATTTTCTCATTTTACCTTTTTCATTCAGGTCCTCCCTCAGGAAAACCAAAGTGAAGGACAGAGATCCCAGAGCCTCTCCTGGAAACAGGTAAAAAAAAAGGATTGCATCAGAGTTACAGTGCCGTTTTCCCTTTTCCTTGTCCTTGTCCCTCTTGTCCCCAACTAATGAATACTAAGCTGTAGGACAATGTTCTGCAGCAGTTCTAGATTTTTGTGTCACCTGTAGTTAATGATTGCTGATGCAGGAACGTGCGGTACAGTAATTGTCAGCACTGACCTCTATTTCATTGCTCCCTTTCTTTCTTTCTCTCTCAGCTCCACAGAACCATCAGCAGAGGACAGTCCACAGAAACTCCAGGCCATGGTACATGAGGTTTTGTGACTACTACATTGGGCAAAAATGATTCACTTTATGGATACTTGAGGACGTTAAAGAACACTTTACTTTCCCCTCTATAGTGTTATTATACGTCTAGTCAAAAGAGGCTTCTTGCCACACCTATTATACTTTTATTACTTGTTCATAAAAGTCCAATTCTGTAGATCCACTGCATACTGCATTCTGTCTGCATGTTGTAGCTTTAATGTACTGTGTTATTTCTGTTGAACAGAACTCACTTACATGGCCCTACTTCTTCTCCTATTCATACTATTTGGTATTGTATTCTTTTATGTTTTGTTATTTAAACCTCAATCCACTAAAAAAACAAATAAGTTGGTTCTCTAAGAGGTAACTGGGGGCTTTTATGAAAGGGAATTCTGCACCACAATCATAGAAATGCATAATTGCAAATGCCTTATTAATTGCAAAAGACACCAATCACTACATCAACATAATCCTATATATCCCTCATAATTCTGAGCAGCACTGCAAAAAATAGCCATTTTAGCAATTGTATAATCAAAATTAGCTGTGTGTTCCATAATGGATCTTGAATCGGTTAAATGTCATCCTGATACATTAAGACTAAAGTTGTTAACATGGTCACTTCTTGCAGTGCGGGAACTTGCATGAAAACTGTTTTCTAATTCCGTGTAATATCAGATGTGGTTACCATAGAATTAAAAAGCAGATTATTTTTGATCCTGCCTTTCTCGCTCTCTGAGGACAAGCTCAGCTTAAGAAGAGTGCACATCAGAAGATAAATTAATGCAGAATTTATGCACATTAATAGTGTAATATGTGGAGCATTTAGGTAAAGATTCAATCCAGCAATCTGAAAGTCTGAGCTTCTGAGATTAGTCTTACTTTTACCTCAAACAGTACTAAGACTCAAAGAAGGCCTTTAAGCTACTGTATATTTTAAAATGCATGATAAAGCTCTGAACCTTAAGCTCAGAATCTTTTATTACACTTCGTCATTGAAAGTCAAAATCGAAATCTGTCTTGTATAGAGTAACATTGGGAATACTGTATATTCCAGAAGAGTAAAAGGAACAACACTTACACTGGAAAACAACCTTCTCTATTTATTAGTTAAAACAACCTTTTAACCTTCATCTAATGATGGCCGCTCACAGCCATATATTCTGCAGAGCAGTGTTTCTGCTCCACACTCCTGATAGTTTGTATTTCTCAGCCACACACTGTTCCTGGATGTCTGAGGACAGATCTTAACTCTGTAATTTCCTGCATGTCCACACTTTCTCACACTCATAGGGATAGAGAGCGAGAGATTTTTGGAGTTGGATAGCATCAAGCTTCATCATTTCTAACCACTAATCACATTTACAGTTTGTGCTGTAATGGACGTTCTTAAAAATTAGACATGTGCACAACCTTTCCTTCTTTAAGTCTATCAAATTAAATATATTAGTCTACTCTACTTTTTATTGGCTGTAAATCACAGGATGAAGCACATCAGTCTCTCTGGTACATGCTCGGCGGAAAAGCCTTCATTCTCTTGATTCATTCACTCCACATCTAAGTTTCTCTGGTTAAGAAAATGATTTAATATCTCATCCTTGATTAAATTTACAATATCAGCATACTAATGCAACATCATGTTGGTTTTAATCAATAACGCTTCACAGAAACATCAATAGGAGAGACGCAATCCAACTAATCAACTAAATTCAACCTTCAAGCCAGTTGGCTCAGCACGAGTCTTACAAGAGTGTTGTTGATATCTTAGGGGCCCACTTTGAACGATGATCTGAGCGCCAGCAGCAGCAGCTCAGTGGAGATCAGCGGTCTGCTCAGTGAAGCCAAGACGTCAGGACGCTCACACACCCTGGTGCTCTCCTCAGACGAGGTACGTTTTCTTTTTTAAGGGAAGATTTATAGATGTGCAGTATCAAAACAACACACGAGGTTATATTGTTGAACCCTGAACACACGCTTACAAAGTAAATATATACATGAAATTATAGGACTGCCAGAAAGTTTTTTATTTGTATGTCAGTACCCCATTTTTTATTTCATCTCTAACAGAAAACAAAAAACTGTTCCAGCAGGGGGTAGCTTCTCTCATATTTTCTTACTGGAAACCAAAATCAGTGCACTAGTTTAGGCTCATTGTCTTGAAGTGTTGATGCAGGCTGCTATAGAGGAAGCCATGTCGTTTCTACTCTGTTAACAAGCCAGTTGTTTTCTGTTGTTTTCTATGCTGCAACGTTCAGAGTCTGGATATGATAGATGATGAGGTGAGACTGAGGCTGCGAGCCTCCAGACGGCATGACTTTTACCGCATGTGTGTCTGTTGAGTTGTGCATAAACCATTTGTCTGCGTCTCATTGTCACACATCATTGGTAGAAAAGGATCATTTTTCTCTGCATGTCCGACCGAATCAATCTGTTTTTCTACATACTGAAGATAAGCATGACAGGATTTTATTTTTTTCGGTGTTTATCTCATTTGAGCTCATTGTTCACTCAGTGTTGGTTAAAGCTGGGACTTTCTCTCTCTCTGTCTTTCTCCTTATCCTTATTATGTACATTCAGATCCTGGACGAGGCTCAGTTTTCAAAGCAGTATCAGTGGCAGAACCGCAGCATTACAGAGTGGACTTCACAGCAAGTGGCCCACTGGCTCATGGGCCTCAACTTAGATCACCATATCCCAGAATTCACTGCCAAAAATGTAGGTGGAGAGCAACTGCTGCAGCTGGATAGCACTGAGCTCAAGGTAACTTGCATCACATTTTATCACATTTTTCATAAAAAAAAGACTTGATGTTACTAGGAATACCTGTGTATAAATATATTGCACTCAGGATCTGTTTTGCTCACAAATATTTAGGATACCAGCTTGAGGGATTCTTACTTAAAATGCTTGTTTATGTTGTGTTCAGTTTTCTGGTGTTTTTGCTCCTGTCACATTTTTCCTCACTGTGGGCCCATTTTTCACTGCAATTGGAAAAAAACTGGAATCAACATGTACAAAATTTTTTAAGTGCCCCCAGGTCTTACCAGTACTGAAAAAAAGGTGTCTCTGCATATTATACATATTTTACTAGTTAATTTATTTGTTTCCACACCTGTTTCCCATCTGCTCTGTGTAAACACAACCAGCAGTTCAGCCGACTAGTCACTGAATTTTTGTCACATGACTGTCAGTTACAGCAGAGTCACTAATGGCTCCACATCTGCACCAAGGAGTGCCAATTTTTTTGCTTGTTACAGAATCTGGTTATTGTTAACAGCTTACTTTTGGGAAAATATTTTAACGAGTCATGCAAAATAACGTGATTTATAAGAAAATCCAACAGTTCTTTTTGTTTTTGATAAATGGCATAATTTTGCCTTTCAAACCTTGGTATCTGTGTCTCTGCCAATTCTCAAACAGGTTTTGATGTGCTTGGGGTTAATGCAAGAAAAAAGGATATATATATAGTTTCTTAAACTCAAACATTTAAGAGATGAATGTAAAAAAAAATGGTACATAGATAGTCCCAACAATGCAATGTTTTATTTGTAGCATACAATATACATTAAATGCAGTGTGGAATATGCAGTAAGCCTGTACTAAAATGAAGGAAACAAAGGCAGACAGTTGTAACTAAATTCTAAAAATAATATAAAGAAGAATAATTTTTTTTTATATTAATTTGTTTCAGGCCCTTGGAGTCACTTCGTCCCAGGACCGTGCCCTGATCAAGAAAAAGATCAAAGACCTTAAAATTCTGATGGAGAAGGCCAAGAGGAACCAAGAGAAAGTGGAAAAACAGCGCGAGAAGCTACGGAAGAGAGAGCTGGAGCAGCAGCAGAAAGATGCTCGCAAAGAAAGCGCAGCAGAGTGAAAGGAACCCTCAGATTACCTCCCGCTTTACAGTAGCACCACACACCAAGTAGCATCTCGCAGAACAGAACCTCAGCAGGCCCCACAAACGAACCCTGAGGGACGCCTACTTAGTAGTTCAGTAGTTCTCAGTGGTGGAGCTCTACGCCCAGCTGCCAGAGGTTGTTGAGTGACTTTTTCACCAAGCAAACTAAACCAAAATGAGCAGTTGGATAACAGAATGCTGCCCTCCATTGGCCTCATTTTACACCCATCTTGTGTTTTTAGCCATTTAGGAATTAACTGAGTTCTATTTATTTTGCTGTTTATAGCTGTAAATTGGGTTTATTTATTCAAATCCAGAGTATGTCTGTGAAAAGTTCATTTCATCTTTCTCCCTCAGAGCCATCTGTTAGACATGAAGACCATATACATGTACAGTGATGAATACAGATACAAATATGTCTGATGTGCCATTTCGATAGACTTCTGTATATCCTGTTCAGATACATAGATCACTGGAATCTCTGTTGCTTTGATGAAGCACATCCAGGTCAGCTCTGTGGTGGAATATACAAGGCAGTGCTCATCTCCCACCGCTAGGTGTCCCCATGCTGCTTACTTTCACTACTGAAGATGGCAACACTGGAACTTTCCAAGGAACTGAACTGGGAACCAAGTTTCACGGAGAGAAACGAACTCTCTCAGATCCTGCAAGAACACTGAAAGTGCAAACACTGTAAATCTTACCTGTGCACTGGTTTACAGTGCTCCTTACAGTATACATGTACTATTACTACTAAAGCAGTTCTCAAAGTATGAATGACAAGGACATACTGTACTCTCTGGACTGATTCCAATAGAGATTTCAGGTACTATGTAATCATTAAATTTGTAACTTACCTAACCCGTACCACAAAAACAAAACAAAAAAAAGTTGATCAAATGAAACTTCCTGCTTATATGCATAATGTTGCTTTGACTCCGCTTGTAACCTGCTTTTGACCTCTTTTTATATTCTCTCAGTAACAAAGTAATACCCCGCCGCTGCCTTTAGAAGTTCTAGAGAAGTAGAATTTTTCTGAACTCTACCCGCTTCTGTGAGAGTGTCGAAACACATACTAAACTAAGTCATCCGTTCCTGTCGTTTTATTATTCCCGAAGAATCACATCAAAGTTCACCTTGCAAATTTCTCTGGAATATTCTCAATCAGATTTTAGGAATGCTGCCGTATAGATGGTTTCTATGATCAAGGACAGATGCAGCAAGGGCAGAGATTGTATTACAAAGATTAATTGGACCTTTGATGTTACACTGGAAATTGCACCTGATGGATGCAACATAATTTTACTATGAAATTGGTTCAGTTTGAAATTATTTGATGTGCTTGTTAGATACCTTTAAAATGATTTTGACCAATGTTCTTTATGCAAAAGTTCTTATTTTAGAAGTATTAAGTTCACTGAGAGACATGTTCCCTGTGTTACTTCTTTATCATTCCCAAGAATCATTCCGTAGGTTTACAATAAATATAGAGACACCAGAGTCACCGTGATAGAAATGAAGGCAGCTTTGATAACCTGCCTGATGAGCTGCTAACAGGTTAAGAACAAGAATAGCTGAGGTTACAGATATTTCCATGCAGCACTACAGTAATACAGCTATCACTGATAGAAGTTAATGTTATTATTTATTTATTCCTGTATTTAATGAAGCAACTGACTACTGTTTATTAAAACGTATACAAAATAAGAATATTATTAACACCTAATAATGATTTATCCAGAATTTAATTATTACTTCCTTTTGCCAAAACGTGATTAAAACTGTTCATTTGAAGTGATTTAAATTCAAATGGCTGTTATAAAATGAAGGATTTAAAGTTTGGTTCTGCAGAGAAAGAAGAAAACACAGTAGTATCCCCATTGTGCTTGTGGTTTTCCTCAATACAACCATAGTGCTGCTCCAGTGCTACTCCAATAAACTGCTCATGATGTATTCTTATGAAATATTTTGTAACACTTGAACCTTTCTGTGAATACCCCCCACACCCCGACAAGTCAGTCAGCAGACTGCACTCTTTTGACTCTTTTATATGTATAGTAAAACACTGAGAGCAATATGCTGTAAGAATCCTAAAGAAGCCTTGTTTTATAATGTGTCGGTGTGCGTGCGCAGTTTGCCAGTGGGCTGAGGAGGCTGAAAGGTCAGACCTGAGCCGAAAATGCGATTCCAGATCTTTTTTTTTCTATGTGCTTGACTGAGCTTGAAACCAACGTATGGATGAGACCCTGGTGCTCCTGGCAGGCAAAAATACAAATGTACTGAGTCATGTCTGGAAGAAGTCGTCTTTCGTGTGCGTAGAAAGCAAAAGATTATTGCCACAAACTGCTAGCCATGCTTTCACTCTTAAGAAGCTGTGCTTATTCTCCTCCTCCTTTTTCTGTCATTGCCTTGCTCTCTTTTTCGCATTATGAAAAGTCTGAAAGGGCAGCTACCTGTCACACTGAATAAAATGTGCAGTCACTGTCCACAGTTGGCTTTTGTTTCTTCTTTTTTTCCACTTTTAACAAGTCTGTGTCCCATGTTATAATTGTACAGCGCCTATAAAAAGTACTTCTCTATTTTGGACATTTTCTCCTTTTATTGCTTTTCAACATTGAATCATGGTTAATATAATTTATCTTTTTGACAAGAATGTCCTAATGTCAAAGTAAAAACAGATTCCTAGAAAGTAATGTGAAACATTTGAAAACATAAAATGTAAAATAAGTCAATTGATTATACAAGTATTCATTCCCTTCAAGTCAGTATTTATGGTGTTTGTGGATAGGTGTTAATCACCAAACAACCTTCTTCCTGGAGTTACCCACTTGCCTTCCGGTGAACTGAAATCAAGATTTAACACAAGCTTTTTTGAAAAAGTGGCTGTCTCTTTGCCACTCTCCCATAAAGCTTGGACTGGTGAAGAAATGGCAATAGTTGTTATGTGCACAGTCTCTCCCATGTCAGCCGCTGAAGCTTGTAACTCCTTCAGAGGAGTCATAGGTGTCTTGGTGGCCTTCCTCACTAGTCCCTTCTTAAACGGTCACTCAGTTTTTGAGGACGGCTTCTCTAGACAGATTTAACCATGTGCCGTAGTCCTTCCATTTCTTAATGATGGCTGACTTTTTGGGTTTTAACCCTCCTGCTTAAAACCCCAAAAGTCGGAAGGATTGTGAGGCCCCGCTTTCACGGTCTGTATAAATACAGACCGTGAAAGCAGTCTGTATGGATGTACTGTACTCCAAGAGATATTCAGTGACTTGGACATTTTCTTATATCCTTCCCCTAACTTATGCTTTTCAATAACATTTTTAACAGAGTTGCTTGATAGTGTTTTGTCTTTTGTCTTCACTGTGTAGCTATAGCCAGGAGTACTGATTCACAAATGACTGGACTTTGCAGATACAGGTGTTTTTATAGTACAATAGCTTGAGACATATTCACTGCACTCACATGACCTATTTCACTAATTGTGTGATTTCTAGCTGCAACTGTGTTGAATCGAGCCACTCTAAAGGAGGTGAATACTTATGCAATCACTTATTTTACATGTTTCATAAATTGACATTACATTAGAAATCTGTTTTTACTTTGACATGAAAAAGTCTTTTTTGTGAGTTTCAAATTAAATGAACCATCATTCATTGTTGAAAAGCAATAAAAAAGGAAAACTTCCATGGGGGGGGTGAACTTTTTCTAAACACTGTACAATTTTTTCTCTGTCTTGTTTATAGTTTACACTTTTAAACACCCTCCGCAAGTATGTCTTTTTCCATACTCCTGTAATGTTCAGGGTCAGTTATTTTTTACCGTTTACTGCATGATGCCTTTCTGTCAGTGGACGTCTCAGCAGACTGGCTGGCCTACAGTCAGCCACAGCCAGCTCTGGCTCTCCAGTCCCTCCCTCTCTGCTTTCTATTTATATTCATCCTAATTTCACTCCAGGCCTATTTTCTCCCTCTGACGACACCCTCCTGTCACTTGTTGCCCTTCTTCTTCTACTTCATTTCCGTCTTCCTTCCTTATACAACTCTTATGGCTGGGCTCAAGGAGGTCTTGCAATGGTGCGTCTGCTTGATTCCTTCATCGTCACCATTTGTACATTCATTTCCAATTTCCTCCATGCCCTGTGGACAATATTAGAATCTGAACCAGCTGATTTGCCAGCGCAAGGCCCCTCTCCCTGGGATTTTATGGAGGAGTTGAGCCCCAGACAACTGGCTGTCAAGCAGCTGAAGGAACAGTTCCTGTTGGCCCTGCAAGCCAACAATACACAAGAAGTTCTGAAAATTCTGCACACTGGCAAACTAGACATTGACGTTGTGCTGGAGGTGGAGGACCCCAGCATGGTCCTGGCCTCATATAAACAAGGTGAGAGATGATTTCAAAAGCAGTAATATGTTTGGTGGAATGATTGGGAGCAGTTTTGATGTTTGACATGCTATGTTAAGTTCTTTTTATGTTGTATTGAGAAATTATATAAATCTAAATTGGTATAAATGATGAGGCACACCAATATACAGTGCACTCTTCCACAGTTTGGAGATTAGTCCTTAATGTTGACCACTAGGTGGAGCTAAACTTCCATAGATCCGTAATCTGGCTACAACCAGAAACTACACGGGGTGGATTATCACAGTATTCATCTTCAGGTTACTGTGGAAAACACTGTTATACAACATCTAGTGCAAACTTGTGAAAAAGTGCATTTGGTCTGTCAAATCTCTTTCAGGATATTGGCTCCCAGGCTACAAACTGGAGAGGTCCTGGGCGATGGGTATCCATGTGTGTGTGATGTACAATGCTGTGGAAACAGCACTGGTACTTCTTGAGAAAGGTGCAGCCATCAACCGCATGCCCAATGGGAAGACACCTCTGCATGTGGCCTGCGAAGTCTCCAACAGCGACTGTGTAGCTTTGCTTTTGGCTCACGGGGCAAAGGTCAACAGCTTGTCCCTGAGTGGACACACACCGCTGCACTACTGCATCACCAGAGAGTCAGTAGACTGTGCCAAGCAGCTAATCCTCAAAGGTCAGAAGCAAAGATGTACATGGATATTAGTAGATGAAAGTACAGATACAAACATTGTAACTGTCTTTTTTTCTTTATTGAGGTGCAAAAGTCAACGTGGCCAGCCACAACAATGAGGAGGACACACCTTTACACACAGCAGCCAGATTTGGCGTCCCAGAACTGGTGGTTCTCTTTTTGGCCCACCAAGCTTCTGTGGATGCTGTAAACTCTCTACAGGAGACGCCTCTCATGACTGCAGCCTTCTGGGCTTTCGACGCAAAAGAGCAAATCTACAGCCAAGAGCATCATTTTGTCTGCCGCCTTCTTCTGGACCATCAGGCTGGTGAGAGATTCCTTGAAGAAGTTTTCTTGACACACTTAACTGTTACTATTCTGTATGAGGGACTGAGATTTGCCTTCTGTTGCAGACCCCAACCTTCAGGAGGAGGACAACAAAACAGCTCTTCACAAGGCAGCCTGGAACTGTGACCACATCCTGATGCAGATGCTGCTGGAGGCCGGAGCAGATGCACGAGCCATGGACATCAACGGCTGTGCTCCCATTCAGTATCTCCTCAAAGTGACGGATGTCAGGCCTATGGCCATACCAGAACTCTGCTATCAGCTGCTGCTCAACTATGGTGGAGCGCGGGTCTACCCACCACAGTTCCACAAGGTATAGCTACATGCTAATAGGGAGAGGTACTTGCAAGATTGTTGTGCTGTGCAGTGTCATGATATGGGATGTTGTGTGCAGGTGTTGCAGTCCTGCCACGACTACCCCAGAGTTGTAGAAATCATGGTCAACTCTTATGAACGTTTAAAGCCTACAAAGAAGTGGAGCGCTGCTATTCCTGATGACTGCTACAAGGTAGTAAAGACTATACCATAAGCCTGAGAAGTCTTATAACGCAATAAACTACTTATTGTTAGACCTTGATTGCATTTAAACACAAATAATGCATTCTCTTTTTTGAGTTGTCTAGAATAAATTTAAGGAAAAAGTGGTTACAACATCTATAAAATAAATGTAATGCATGCATATGAATTATCTATATGTTGAAGTAATCTAATCACTCCCAATCCCTAAAAAATATGTACTGTACTTGGTGCCATTGGTTAAGTGCCCCTATAAAGGGATCACATTAGTTGTCCTGGTGTTTAACCCTAACCCTAACCCTAATTCAAGCTTCCTTTTGTCTCCTTAGCGTCATAAAGACTTCTACGACTCTGTGTTTGCCGTTTGCACCAACACTCCTCGCAGCCTACTTCACCTCGCCAGATGTGCCATCAGAACCGGCCTGCGTGGGTTCTGTCACAGAGGAGTACCACAGCTGCCTCTGCCATCTTCCATGAAGAAATATATACTATTAGAACCTGAAGGGGTACTGTACTGATGAAGAGACTTCTGTCCGTAAACTTCAGTTGCTGCAAGGGAAAGTGCTCCGATATGCAGAATGTCACCTGATGATGTGAACAGAAACATGTCTGTCTACGGTCCGTGGGAAAGGAAAACGCTGCCAGCTGGAGCATGCTTATCACTCACAGAGGCTTTTGTCGGCAGAAATCCCTCTTTAGTGTTTGGCAGTACACAAGACACTACTGTACATATAAGCTGCGTTTGCCGGAGTGGAACCCAAATAACATGACTTACCACAAACTAAGGTGGTTTGAGAATGAACACAAAAGAAGAAGCCATCAAACTTATTACAATTATTCATCAATTGACTGCTCAACCATTAATGTGCAGAACTTTGACAGGTGAGAATTTTTCTGTCTGTCCTCCTATTATTTCCCCCTTCTAGAGGGCCTCTAAGTAATTACGATTTTCTTTGTTGTAGTTATTTTCCACCTACACTGCTGACCACCTTGTCTCTCCACTACAGTGCTGCCTCATGCCGAAGAGGATCCAAATCTACCTGGCAACCACCTTAATGCTCGCTCTCATGTCATCAACTCGTGCTCCTGTGATATTCCACTTCTTGCAGAACAAACACTTGACAAGCCACTCCACAACAAGTGTTTGTTTTTCCACTGGACTGCATGTAGCCATGTGCATGGACCATTTTTTTCCCCGTTAGCCACATTATACAGCACAAGCAAACACACGAATGTCCACCTTAACTCAACACCAAGCGTGACCTTTGACCTGCTTTCCATTTGTCTCGTTTTATTCTTTCAGAAGCACTTTGATGCACCGTAAATTCTCACCTAAAAGCACTGAACAACTTTGACAGCTCTCATGTTAGCCTTGAATTCCATATGGAGTATGGCCTGAACCATTTATCCCAGTCACAACAACAGGCTGTAATTCTATTTTATCCAGATGTTCAACCTGATTGAAAACAGGGAGATGATGCCATTGCAAAATAGAGGAAAGCACTTGCTAGATTGTGGCTGGGACTGAGACACTGAAGAGAAGAAAATGAAATGGCAATCTGTTCAATAATCAATTATTGAGATCAAAGTCCCTCTCGAGTCACTGAATAAACCCTCCCAAAAAACTCATCTATGTGTACCAAAGTTACATAATTCAAAGTCTGAATCCATGTTTTTGAGATGGTCTTTGGTACACTGCAGTTTCAAGCTGGGAATGCGCAGCCATAGTGTTGACTTCACTCATGATGTATCTTCTAGTATATAAAATCCCATATGGACATGTTAACAAACAAAAAAACTTTTTTTTATTATTATCAAAGGGAGTCTTTAAAGCTACTTCCTTGCTATATCTCTAATCATACATTATACACCGATCAGGCATAGCATTATGACCACCTGCCTAATATTATGTTGGTCACCTTATGTGGTCAAAAATGCTCTGAACCATTGGGCATGGACAAGAGGACCTCTCATGGTGTCCTATGGGGTCTGGCACCAGGACGTTGGCAGTGCATCCTTTGGGTACTCTGGCTTGTGCAGTGGGGCCTCTGTCAATCCAACTTGTTCCACTACATCCTGTTGATGCTTGATCAGAATGGGGTCTAGGAAGTTTGGAGGTGAAATCAACATCTTGGGCCACTGTCATGTTCCTCAACATGTTCCTGATTGTTTGATGTTTTGCTATGTGGTGCGGGGGTAGGCCAGTGACATTTGGGATTTCCATTTGCATGAGGGAGTGTGTTTGTTCTGGGACAATGTTTATTTGGGTGTCTAAGTCTCATCAACATGGATGTTAAAATCCAAGGTTTTCCAGCAGAACACCACATAGTACCAATATGATCAATGGTATTCACTTCACCTGTCAGTGGTCAGAATGTTGCGGCTATGTGTTGAACTTTGCTTTGTATTTTTATATACTAAAAATGATCTATGATGAGATATTTGCTAAAATACAGACCATCCCATCCATTAGTGAGGCTTTTAAAAAACCTTGTAGGGTTTTGGCTGCTTATCAGACTAAGTAAGAAATTCATAAAGAAACTTCTTATTAATTTTGGCATTATTTGACATTTTATAGATTAAACTAGGGGTGCATGATGTTGGATTTTTGCTGATATGCCAATATTTGTATCTCTCATTCTGTAGTGAAACTAACATAATATTATGGCTACTCTTATTGTTGAGGCTCACAGACACATGCAGACATGAAATGCAAGGGTTTTCAAATGCATACATTCACTGGGCAAATAAGAAAACTACTTTAACTTGGAGATTTACTCAAAATTTTCAAACAAAACTATGAACTTTTTATGCTTGACAGGTGTTATCTGCCTGTCAATTTTAATTTTGAGCCAATATGTTGGCCGATATTTCATTTGAAAGCCTTTGTCACCTGATACGAGATGATGACATCATTGTGCGTTGATAGACTGACTGAGCAATCGATTATTTGAACACATATTGGAAAAAATAGCCAGACTGCCAGAAGTCAAGAGTTTAGCAGAATTTGATATAAAAAAGGTTGAAAGGTTGGAAAAAGAAGTGGAAAAATGTGTTTTTACTTGAAAGCAGCCAGATTTTAACTTTCTTGTTCAATGGATCAATAACTGATGAATCAGTCTAGTAAGCTGAGTAGTTTTTGACCTGCAGCTAGTTAATTTTCACCACTTCAGATGGATGCAGGACTCCATACCTCTGTGTGATTACATCTGCTGCCACATTTAAGGTGTTTCTCTTCTCTGATGCCTGTCTGTGGGGGGATTGAGGCAGTGCAGCTCCACCTTAAATCCACATTCATTAAAGGGCACTAGAGAGTGGGCAAAGGCTGCAGGGGGAGGAGCGATCTCCAGGTGAGGTCGCTCCTGGATGTTTTTTTTTTCCTTCTCCTTGCTGAGAAAGAAACACCACAGCTGGTCATATTACAAATAATTTCAGCAGCGGGATCAGGTTTCTGTCGGACAGCGTCCAAACGGAGGAAGGAGGAGTTGGATTACTGAGGATCTGTGATTGTGTTTGCTGCAATCATATGGAATATAAAGAGCTGGCTGTTCGTTGAGCGCTGGAGGCCGCAGGTGTTTTGTTCAGGTTAGAGAATCCCAGCGGGAAATGGAAGTGAGGTTCAAAGATCAAGTGGTGAGTGGAGAGCGAGCAATACAAAGCGTTATGGTGGCTAACAATGCCTGAAGATATAGCTGTAAAAATAAACAGTGTCTGATCTGTATGAGCCCTCAGATAAATATTCTTTAGAGCTGTGAAAAGTGAAAATCTAAAGCAGAGTTTAGAGTTTAGACGAGGCTTTTATCAGTTGTTATGAAATCACCGTCAACTCGGATATCTGTGTTGACATTTCTTATTTTTATTTGATATATCTACATTTCAAATCACGTTTTCACACGATTTTAATTGACAATTAAGTGAAAAGTCATGTTTGTAATGAAAAAGCTCTGATTAGTTTCTGTAGATTCCCCTATTTTAGGGAATTCCCTTCATTGCTGAGTGACACAGCTGCATTTTGCCTATTTTTTTTAAATTTTCAGTGACGTATAATTCTGAAAAACATTTTAATGGTGACTTTCTTATCTACAGTTTCAGATTCATCATATCACTGCATCGTCTTGCCCTCGTTCCAGAGTTAAAGTGTAACTGATTGTAATCGTGCGTTTTGAATATGGTGTTCGCTCAGCAGCTCAGTGTTGCAACAGATTTGTCCTCCTTTAGTTTCCTCATTAGGACACTTATGAAGCTGTTTTACAATCTTGTTCGCTCCTTCTTTGATTCAGTCGTTACTTCTGTGAATCCTGATTTATTATCCGTATTAAACTCGTCTCTGTTCAGATGGACTGGATGAAAGGTTCAAGGACGCTCGGCAAACAAGCCGCCATTTGATTATTCTGCCTTTAACCAGCATGTGTTTTTAATTCGACACATTTAAATGGTTTTTCAGTTGTATACCTGCTTTACTCTCAGTAGCTTGTAGCTATATAACTAAATACAGGGAAACTACAATATCAAACACCTTCAGATATCAGTAGCTTAACATGAGTCAGAAAGTCCACGACCAGCTTTTATTCTATCAGGTCAGTTGATTTTTTTTTTTGTCCTCGAGTTTATGATTAACTTGTTCAAACAAATGGCCTCCTGTTGACTGGTTTTACACTGAACACCTGCACTCTGCATATGAAAAAGTAAACTGGGCAGAATCAGTGAATTCACTTAGTATTTTTAGACTATGTGCTTGGTTTGAGGCTGCAACTCCCAATTATCAAACAGTCAAACAGTGTTTCCCAAAGCTCAAGATGACATCCTCAACTGTCTTGTTTTGTCCACAACCAAAAGATTTAATGTCACAGAGGACTAAAGAAGCCAGGAAAATATTCTAATTTACCCCCCAAGCAGTTTCAGGGTGATTTCTGCTCCTGTCATGTTTTTCCTCACTCTGGACTCATTTTCCTCTGGAATATAAAGTCCTGCACATCTATGGAAACAGCACAACCATGGCTAGAAGTAGACGAGAACTCAAAAATATCTTTTGTGCAGTATGACAAAGTTATAATTCCATATATCATAAAAGATGATTCGGAAAATTTAATTTAAAAATGGAATCAACATGTACAATACATACTTGTCTCCTCTCTTTATAAACTGAGCTTGCATTTCAGGTAAAAAAGTCCATGAATTTTTGTCACTATACTGTTGGCTACAGCCAAATTGCTAACAGCTCCACAGTTGCGCCAAGGTGCACAGAATTTTTTCTTTTTGTAGAATCTGGTTAGTGTATTGATTTTTTTTTCTCCCATATATTTATTTTTGGCCTTTTCGTGCCTTTATTAGAGAGGACAGGACAGTAGATAGAGTTAGAAACGGGAGAGAGTGGGGAAGGACATGCGGTAAAAGGCCGAGGTCGGACTCGAACCCAGCACAGCCGCTATTCCTCTGCAAGTGGGTCATGCGACATAACCGTTAGGCTATCGGGGCGCCCTTAGTGTATTGATTTTGATGAAATTGTAAAAGATTTTTTCCTTTGGTGTTTTTTGTTTTTTTTTGCAGTGAACATGTAGAATCATATATTGCAACTTTAAGCTCAGATTTGGGTCATTTTTCCGATGGAACAGCACTTCACAGATGCACAGTTAAAGGTCCGTCAGAAAGTTAAAACTCTGATATTTCTTTCTGTTTTTACAGTTTCTGACTGCTAAATGGTGTCAATTTGGTGATTTTTATTTTATTTTTAGTTTAAAAAAGAAAAAAGAAAACATGCCCTGAAGTCCAGAGGGTTAAGAAGCTGAAATCAGAGCATTTGGACTTTTTTTAAAAAAAGATTTATTTTTGGCCTTTTCATGCCTTTTATTAGAGAGGACAGGACAGTGGATAGAGTTAGAAACAGGAGAGAGTGGGGAAGGACATGCGGTAAATGGCTGAGGTCAGACTCGAGCCTGGCACAGCCGCTACGCCTCTGCATGTGGGTCACGTGACATAACCGCTAGGCTATCGGTGCACCCCGAAATCAGAGCATTTTGACATTTTTTTCTTTAAACAATTACTCAAACCCAATAATTAAAAGCAAAAAAGCTGCGGATTAATTTGGTAGCTGACAACTAATCAGTTCATCACTTTAGCTCTAGTTTGACTGGAAGAGGACATCAGATATTTTGGGTGTTTCTCTTTAATGAGCTCCTTTAAAGTTGCAAACGTCATCCTGTGTTGTGCTGCTGTTGCTACTAGATGTCAGACCTTTGTGCTCATTGTGTGACCTACATAATCTACTGTAGTAAAGTCTGAACAAACTGCAACCTGTTTATGGCAGCTGATGATAAGAACCTCTGTGTCTCCGACTCGTGTGTCTGGCTTTACTTGTTCTTACTGTAAAGCAGCAGTTTATGAAATTTAGTCCACGACCAGCCCACGCTTTGTTTTAGAAAGAGGTAGTATGTGGAAAATGCAAATCACGAGAGGCATGTTGTGGTGTTAGAGCAGCGGGTTAAAGTCTGGTGTGTTCATATGTTGTCTAGGAAAATCCTTTCTAACAAAAATAACCTGACAGAAGTGTAGAAATGTGCTGAATAAAGGGTGTAACAGTGGGAGGGCTCCTCTTATAATGAAGCTGTTATTCTCAAGTTATTACATTCAAATTGATGTGACCCTGATGAAACTCAATCGCGTGGCCTTAGCAGCCCTTATGTGAAATCAAAGTTTCATTCTATATTGCTGCTGGACGTAGTATCCAACAATCAACACAAAAATAACACGTTTGCTTGGAAAACATTCTTCAAAACAAGCATAAAACTGAAAAACCTGACTGTCGACTGAAGCCCTACAATTTTCACGAACCTCCAGGGCTGTTAGATCCGACTGGGACTGTTTACAGAGAGTTAGGTATAGAAATAGGCTATGTAGAACAGACACAATGTGTTTGTGTCACTGGAAAAGGAAATATATTTGTCTTTTAAACTGCAACGGATAGTAATTTGTTGACTGACAGAAAGTTAATAGTAGTTTTTTGAGGAATAATGGTGAAGATTTGCTGCTGACATGAGCTCAAATGTCAGGATGTAAAGCTTTTACTTGTTATATGAGAAGGTAAAGTTTTGGATTGTTGGTCAGACTACATATAAATATCACCATGGACTGTACTAAAGTGCATTTTTGTACTACATCTTGACATTTTGGAGACCAAACAATGAATTATTAATCAAAAAAGTACCAAAAACAGTTGTTATTTGCAGCTTTTTCGGTCTCTATACATTGTTTTTCTGCGCGTACGCTCACTGAACCAGATGTTATATGTTGTCGCCACCATAAAGATTCAAAGAGCGAGCACACACATACCAGGTAGCTCCTCCCCCGGACCGGTCAGGCAAGATTCAGACAGGTGTGAGCATGCTGAGACCAGGTTGCACACAAACACTTTTCTGTTCGGCTCAGGCTCAACCGTCCCCCTTGTAAGGACCCGGATTACATGACAGGATCAATAAATCATGAGCTAATAATGTCGGAGTTAAATATTTATTTGTGAAAGCGTAAAAGTGTTCTTACGGTGTGTGTGGTTCTTTTTTTCTCTCTTTGCAGAAACCAGGCATGGAGGAGTTAACAATATGGGAGCAACACACGATAACACTAAACAAAGTAAGTTTTAGTAGTTTCTTTTTCCACTTATAGAATCTACGTGAAATTATCAGTAAAGTAAGTTTTAACTAGTTGTGTTTGGTGTGTGCTCGGTTTATGGCGCTGTGGCAGTTTCAGTATAGTTTCTGATGGTATTGTGAAGGACTTTCGGGGTTTGACCTGAGCCGTGCTTCAGACCTCTCAGTTTCACAGCTCAGACTGCAGCAGGAATTCAAAGCGACACACCCTGCTGCACCCCACAGCAGCACTAACTTCACTGTCCCGTCTTAAACTGAACTGAACGTCACTGGAATGCACTCCGTCTCCCTCTATCTCCTCCATCTCCCACACATACTCATTCTCTACCTTCCTGCATTCTTTCTACCTGTCATTTTTTAACTTCCCCTTTTTGTAATCTCGTTCTCTCTAAATTGCAGGATCCCAAGTTTGGGTTTGGTTTCGCCATATCTGGAGGCAAGGACAAGCCTCACCCAGACACCGGGGACACGGCGGTGGTGGTTTCAGATGTGCTGCCAAACGGACCGGCAATGGGACGACTGTTGTAAGTCGACTGTTTACAGAAGGAGACACATGATCTCCCGTCTACATACATGTGTAACGTTACCTGCAGGGTGTGTAAACCCACTGTTGTTGTTTTTTTGTGCCTTGCAGCAACAAAGACCAAATTGTCATGGTGAATGGACAATCTATGGCGAATGTGCACTCTAACTACACCATTCAGACCCTCAAGCAATGTGGCAAGACGGCCGACGTAGTGAGTATGGAGAAAGAACCATCAGTGTGGGGGTGATTTACTTCGGGGTCATCCCTATGTTCCCCAGGTCCTATGTTCCCCATTTTTCCTAAAAAGGGTCCTATGTCACATACAAAGCGGGGAACATAGGACCCTTATTTTAAAAAAGGGTCCTTTGTTCCCCCATCCCATACAAAGCGGGGAACATAGGACCCGGGGAACATAGGACCCGGGGAACATAGGTACGCTCCCATTGGGGTCATCCCTATGTTCCCCAGGTCCTATGTTCCCCGTTTTTCCTAAAAAGGGTCCTATGTTCCCCGGTCGCAATACATACTGGGGAACATAGGACCCTCTTTCTAAAAAAGGGTGCTATGTTTCCCTCTGTTGCCAGGGAATGAACAAAGCGGGGAACATAGGACCTGGGGAACATAGGTACGCTCCCAGACAAAGAACTTCTGATGTACATGAAGCGTGAACATTCCAATGAAACTTCAACTCAAGAAAAACACCAGATCTGTGGAAACTGTAGGGCAACTTTCCTCAAGTTAATTCATGAAACAAACATAAAAAACATATTTTCACCATTGGTTTTTTACGTTTGAGATTTCACTG
>OMNN01097867.1:22327-59445 GCA_900302755.1 Chromis chromis
CTCTGTCAATCCAACTTGTTCCACTACATCCTGTTGATGCTTGATCAGAATGGGGTCTAGGAAGTTTGGAGGTGAAATCAACATCTTGGGCCACTGTCATGTTCCTCAAGATGTTCCTGATTGTTTGATGTTTTTGCCATGTGGTGGGGTGCATTTTCCTGTGGGGGGTAGGCCAGTGACATTGGATGTTTATTTGGGTGTCTAAGTCTCATCAACACGGATGCCACAATCCAAGGTTTTCCAGCAGAACACCACATAGTAGCAATATGATCAATGAGAGGCTTTTGTGAAAATAGCTACTGTCTTTGTCTCAGACTCTTGCTTTTTGGTAGCACTGTGAAAACATTTCACCATCTGTGTATACACCAATCAGTCACAACATTATGACCACTGACAGCTGAAGTGAATAACATTAATTGCTTAAAACATCTTAGGTCAAATATTTCTTGTTTCCACAGTCACAATTCCAGTATATGGGTGTTTATATTGTTCCAATAATGTGTGAATGAAATAAGAATGACCACATTGACCTTATCATGGCATGTTACAGCAGCTGTTTATAACTAGTAATGTAGTCAGATAGATATAATCACTATGAACTTTATACACACGTTTACACTGTCCACAGGCTGAGCACGTAGACAGGTGTGTCTGTTTTGTACCTCCAAGATGTTTTTTTGCACATACTTTTTTAATACTTAAAAAAAAAATTGAAATCCCTACATTAAACCAAACAATCTTCAACTTTATGCATGTGAAAGTACCCTTATGCTACAGATTTGTAGTTGTACTGTTAAGTCAGTTTGAAAGCAAACTTGTCTTGGCCTCTTAAGTAAACACAGTGTCAATAGTGAGGTGTTTCATGTGTGTATTCATGTTGTTTTGTAAATGAAGTATACATTAACTCATGCATTATTTTGCTGTCACAGCATGTACACACTTCTATATTAAAAGTGTTTTTAAAAAAAAATCATGATATCTAATACAAAATTTGATTGATTTAATGATATCAGTCTATTCCCTCTATTTTTTGTGTGTTTTGTCTCTTTTTTAGCAAATGAATTACACTCAAAACACAACAGTAGGGAGGTGGATAATCTGTAACCGTAACTGCTCTGTATTTTGTTGCTATGATGGACAATCAACCACACAGCTGCTGGATTATTTGCAATATTCTTATGTGTATTATTAAGACAGTGTCAGTTTTTAGTTTCTTAAATATCATGGATATTGTCACTACCCCTTATCTGAATGAATGCCTATATAAGTAGAGCTCCAAGTAAAGTCTGTTGTAGCTCTATAGGTCAGCATAAAGTACCAGACACATTCTGCAGAGGGGACATTGTCTGGATGACTAAAGGGTCAGACCTGGCACCATGGGCTCCTAAAATAAACCAGCGAGGGTCACATATACACACATTATGTGAATGGTTCATGATTAGTTTAAACAGACTGATACTCTGGTCTTTTATTTACTTTTCATTCTCTTGCATAACCCTGTATTTGTACTGCCACCATGTCTAAATAAACGATAAAACACAAGTGAGTGAGATAAACAGAGAAAGGCAGCTGTACCAGAATAGGGCGCGACATCAGTGGGCCCACTAATGAAGCTGCAAAACAAAGTGGGACGGCCTGTTCTCGGCCCTCATTGGCAGCTGGCCACGAAAAGGCCACGGGACCGTGTCTGCCACGGTGACTGACAAAGTTTCCGAAAACAAGCTGCAGAGAGAGAAGGGAGTGAGGAGGAGGGAGACAACAACCTCCAACGACAAGATTACAGAAAAGCAGTAGCAGCAGCACGTGGCTGTAAACACACTTGAAACAGTTTAAATTCTTCCTAACCGCTGACCAAATGGACCATGATGTTTTCATGTTGCATGCATGAATTTCTTGCAAAACATCTGTTGATACATTAAAATGATGTAAGACCTTGAACTGCAGAGTTAATCAACCCATGATGAGCTGCAAAAAAGCAGAGGAAATGACATACAGAGAAGTGACATGAGGTTTTTATTTTTTACTGGTCCTTCTAGTGGTGAACCACAAACTTAGTACGGTAACACTTGGCCTTTGAGTGATATTTATAGTCTAAAAAGTGAAGAATATGTGTTGAGTAGTTTATGGGCAATTCACAAAATCAAACCTAATATGACACATTTCATTTTACACAAATCAACATAAAGTTTTCAATTCGAAAAGCTTAAAACTAGGCAAAAGTTGAACTGAGAATTACGGAATATAAAAATTGACTGATATGTAATGGGGACATGGAATATGTAAAATTGTTACTGCATACAACATAAGGCCGCATCTGTTTGATTAATACAGCTTGCATAAAGAATTACCCGAACTATGTGTCCAGTGCACATAACAGGATGATGGCTTACAGTGTTTTATATAACAGAGAGCTTAAGTTTTCTGCAGTGCATCGCTGAACATTTCACAAAGGCCTTCAGATCCTCTCAAATAAGTCACTTAACAACACAACACATGAATCATTATACAACACTTGTGTAGTGGTGGTGATATCATCGAATGACCAGCAATGCGCTGAGATCCACTGTGGAACTTTAGGTAGTTATTCCTTGGAAACTTTCTTGGAGAAAGTCTAAAAAGGTTACATTTTACTGTGATCACCTTCACAGTTTTAAAAAGTTAAAATTCTGGCGTAGGTTAAATTGAAATATGCTACAATTGAAATTCAGTTACTCACAGTTCATACATATTGACTTCAAATACTACACTCAACATTCAACATAATTCAACTTTAAAAGTCATTTCAGCTTACATGGGTTCATTGCTAAGGCAGAAGGTAGGTAGTTAGTGACATTCACAGTCCTCTAACAAAATGATCACGTTCTGTGTACATCTCGTTTCGAGAAAGTTCAGTGTCGTGGCTGTTGTTGTGTGAGAGCTGACAATGAAATGCAGAAGTTGTGTGCATGAAGCGAAGCTGCAAACTGCAGCTGAAAGCTATCAACAGACTTTGCTCCCTTTGTGTTAATGCTGGAGTCACTGATCAGGCTCCCATTCTGTTGAGTGGCAGCACTTCAGCCGGCTTCAGCTGGGCTTTTTAAATCATCGATACACATTTAACCTAAAAACACAACTTCACTCAGGATTTTTATTAACCAAAGACTTTAGATTGTGAAATGATACACCTTGAAAGAAAAAAAATAGTTAGCATGCTTGTTTCTGAGTGTAATGATTGAGGCGATTAATACTTCACTTGTTCCATTTTCCATTAGCAGCATCTAGTCATCATAAAATGAAATGGTGAGCTTTTGTTGGGTTAAACTGCCTGGAGGCAGCTCTGAAATCAGCTTCAGGAGGTAATAGTTCAGGTTAGTTATTGCTGTGCATTTGTCTTTCTTCATATCAGCGATGAGCAATTTTCTCTCTTGCGTGAGAGGCGAATGCAGGTACAATGAACGTAAAAAAGTCCAGCACCATCCAGATAGCATTCGGTGCCGTCTAGCACTTACAGTACAAGTTTATACATTTCCTCCAACATGTATCCTTCTCCTCTTAATTATTCTTCAATTCACTACTTCAGAGTGTCCTCGACTTCTTCCCTCAGTCCACCATCACCGATTGCTCTCATACTTGCCGAGTTTCTTTGGCTCCTTGCTGGGTACGCACCAGTCATCAGCCTCGATGGTGGTCTGGTAATGCCGTAAGGCCGACTTGTTGAAAACAGGCAGTCTCTCCACCGACTCCGAGGACAGGGCCTGGTAATACACGACAGAAGGGAACTAGTTACTCTGGGTTCTTATCACAGTCACATCCACGTTGTTCCTCATCTCCATCTGCACTTCATTAGAAGTCTGTACACAGTTTAAACATGCCTGTTTTCTAACATGTAGCATGTGGTGTGTTATAACTTACAACAGGACACACATGAGTTGCACATTGTCTGAATTACATAATTACTCTACATGTGCCACCACTCAGTCCAGTATGCGTAGCTGACGGTACATCAATATGTGAACTTTGCATCAGCTGGGCCTTCACAGCTATTTTTGACATTGAGACAGAGTTGTTCTCACCTTCAAGTAAATGACAGCTGAGGTGCCATAGCCCTCCATAGAGTAGAGCTGCAGGTCTCCCTGGAAATACCTGGCATACAGCCGGGAGATGGGAAGGCCATATCCAAAACCAGCCTGAGTGAAGGAGGAAAAAATAAGAGGGTTATAGTATTTTTACTGATTAGCCTTTCTGGGCCAGTTGCTAAAAATGTGCAACAATAAAAACATATGGTGAAGTTTTGTAGAAGTTTTGCTTTCAAACAGGTCTTCAGTTTTTCATGGTTACAGTTTAAACCAAACATATGTTGCTGACTTGTCCCTGTTTGTAATAAGCTAATGTGCAACCTTGCTCAGTTGTGCGATCCTCTGTTTAGAGCAGGGTGAAATAAGTTGTGGTTTACCTTTATTCCTAGTTTGACCCCAACAGAATTTCACTGAACTCTCAGGTTTAATTATGCAATGTCAAGCTTGTAATTCAAAGGCACTTAACATTTAAGATTTAAGCCTAAAAATAAATGTCCAAGAGTGAGTGTGACAGATTTTATCTCACCAATGGTGCATTGCGAGAGTTGTCTACGTGGACTGGACTGGGAGCTGTGGAGTACATGTAGCTGAAGAGACGTTCGATCTTCCTTAGAGGGACTCCACCTCCTCTGTCAGACATCTAAAAATAAAAGAGAGGTATGCTACATTTACAAGGGTCCTCTTATTGTTCTGCCAGCAGGCTCATGTTCAGTCAGCCTGGGCCATTTGAACCAAATCTAAACAATGTGATGCTTTGTGTAAAGTCTCAAGCCATCAGGGTTAGGTTTATTTACAGTACACACTGAGGAACAACAGACTTCGAACACGGTAGCGTGTGCACAGCGCTGCCTTTAGAACAAAAGCTGTGGCCTCTCAGTGTCCTCTTTTACCTTGATAGTGAGGTCCTCAGCGCCGAGTGAAACGCGAACTTTGATCGAGGGCAGTGTCGGGCTCGTCTCATGGGTCTCTACTGTAGCTCTCATAGCATTCTGACAGAAAACATGGATTACAGAAGGAGTGAGCAAATTTATTGTGAAAATACACAGTTGGGTGTATTTAACTTTGTTGTTTACTTTACCTTGAACAGCTCAAACAGCATATGGTAGAGATGAGATGGCACATACACAATGTGGAGGGGCTGGCCAGGGTTTTTGGCTGTAAAACATTTCACAACATAAAATAATCTTTCTGTTAATATGCTGAAACTGTGACACATTTACAAACGTGAGATTCGTGTTGAAAAATAAACCAGTGAGTGTGCAGCTGGAAGTTGTGAACACAGGTCTCTTAGATAACGACAGAGCAGTGACAAAGTAAAAACCTGAACCCTTGACCCCTACAGGGAGGGGATTTGGTAACTCTGTTATGCTGTTGGGGCATTTTGCTGGCACGGTTACAGCACAGCAAATCAATACAAAGTTGTCCTCTTCTAGGGTGACAGTGTCCCCATCCATAGGACATGAGAGGTCACATACCATATGTTATGGCCTACAGTCACCAGATCTGAACACCTATGCCAGATTGTTAGACAGCACTCTCAACCACCATCATTAACACCAAATGAGGGAATATCTATGTAAGAACAGTGTCCATCCCTCCAGTAGAGTTCCAGAGACTTGGAGAATCAATGCCAAGGACAGGAAAAGCTGTGCTGGCAGCACATGGTGTCCTAAAACCTCACTGAGACATTTATGTTGGATATTCTTTGAATCTGTCACCCGTCTGTGGGGGTTCTTTTTGAGTCCATACTAGCTCTGCTGTGACACATTCAATTCAATTCAATTCAATTTTATTTATATAGCGCATATTTACAACACATGTCATCGCATAGTGCTTATCATCATAAGGACACATGAGACAAAAGAGATTTTTCATCTGAAAAACGATTAGAGCCACTCTCACCAAATTAAGCGAAGAACAAGGCAGAACAATTGCCATTAATAATTTAGATTTATATTATCTAGCCCACATCGGGAAAGAACAGCCGTGCCACGTCCTGATATTTAAAGCGCTGATACATGTTCAGGCTAATATACTGCTCCATAAATTAAGAGTATAGATTCTATGAGTGTAATATACTGTTACAATAACTCAATAAACTGTACTCATAGTTTTAAATACGTTTCAGGCGTTATATGTACAACTAGTATCACTGCCTTATAATTAATATGATACTGGATATTAGTCAAGTTGCAGTTTACATTCGTGTTGGTCCAGACTTGACCTTTGACCTTTTGGGGATAAAATGACAAACCTTATTGTTGTATCCTATTAGACATTTGGTGAATTTTTGTTATAGTGAGGATATCTGTGCGTTAATAATATTTTTGGACAATTAAAAGACTGTACAATATCAATTTATTTTTTCTATATGCACAGGAATCTGTGCAATATCAAAAGAATCTATGCAATGTAGTTGTTTTTCATATCAGTATCTTCTGCTAATGGATTGCAATACCAATGTTTTTCTACACTTAGAATAACCCTGTGCAATATCTCTATTTTCCACATAGAGAGGAATGTGTGCAATATCAACATTACTTGTAGTGCATATTTCTTGCTTAGTTTTCATTTTTCTTCTGATGCCTCTTCATTTTTGCACTTTCCGCTTTGCTGCTGTAATGCTGCAAATTTCTATGCGGTGGGATCAAAAAGGCTTATCTCATCTTTTCTTATCTTATAATTATAATGAGTTATGGCCAAAAATGTGTTTTGTGAGGTCAAAGTAACCTTTATCTTTGATCCGTCACCACCCAATTCTAATCTGTTCATTCTTGACTCCAAGTGGATGTTTGTGCCAAATTTTAAGAAATTCCCTCCAGGTGTTCAAGAGATATTGCAACTTAACAACTCTAGCCTTGTCCATAGCCTGTGTGGATGCAAAACAAAATAAAACTAGTTTATTTCTGTTTAGGTTGTCATTGCTTTACCTCTGTGGTTCAAGTTAAAGCTGAGGTCGGAAGTATTTTTTTGGTGCCAATGGGCAAAATTTTCCACACCAACTCTTCGGCATATTGTAATTTGAGTGGTCGGAGAGGAAACAAGACTTCTGCACGTCCTCTTGGCTCTGCTTTGAAGTTAATGTTGACTTTTGGCTTTACAATACACCAGTGCATGGGCTCAGAATATACAGAGGATTGCTGCAGGAGGTGGGCTGTATTTTCAAACTCTGGCATTTATTTTTTTGCATTTTTCCAGATTTCTGCTTACTGTAGCTTTAAGGAATGTCTAATGCTGACACTGAGCTTTTGGCAGATTGAGCTGACAGGAAACAAACACCCAGGGCCTTGGTTAAACCAACAAAGATTAGGTTCTGTTGTATTCAGGAGAAAACCAGCAAAATGATCCCCTCACACAGATGTCTACAGCAGAAAATATCCAGATGAAACAATGCTAAAACAGATGGTTTTGAAGACTTACAGTTTACTTCTGTGATCTCCATATCAGGAGAGGTCAGGTAATACTGCTCACACAGCATTTTGGCAGTCTCATAGGCATCTACAAAATCAAACAAAGCAATTTGTGATTACTTTTCAGCATCAGAAATTCTACTCACAAAGAATAAAAGCTCATGCTAAATCGAGAGGAATACTCGAAGACATCATGTTTTCTGTCTCATAGTGAAGCAGTTTACATAATATTCAAAGGTGGATCGACTACAGCCATAAACATGATAACATCACTTCCCTACACTAAGTTTATTGACTCTCAAAATATCAGATAATAAAAGGTCAAACCGTTTTGAATCTGTGCAAACAGGGAGTCGTGGAAAACAGATAACACCTCAGTGCGTGTGTGCGCGTGTGTGTGTGTGTGTGTGTGTGTGTGTGTGTGTGTGCATAGATAATAGTACTGAAGCCGAGACATAGCATTCATTACCTTTTACTACCTCCACAACGTCACAGGTGGGGTCAATGCTGCCAATGTGTTTGGGATGGGCTGGGTTCACGCTGCCATCAAAGATTAATGCTACAAGACACAAATAACAAATGCTTGACTCAAAAGAAAAGCATGAATAAATTCACTGTCTGTAATGTTACACATTTGAGCATACTAAAGTACTGTACACTGTTCATGCAATTGTTAACTACAGCTTGTTGACATAGCTGTACATATACTCTTGTTCTGCTGGATATGGTGCTGGATGCATTAATCATTCAGGGCAATAGAAGTGCTGCACTGCTGTAAAACTATCAAGACAGGCTGGCTGTTGACTATGTGGCACTTGTGCACCAGTTGAACCTTAGACCTGCCTGAGATCACTGCTTGGTGCTGAATCAGCACATCAAATGCAATGTAAACATTCCCTGTGGTGCTATGAGCAGGATCCAGTTATGTCTTTATCTTTTATCGATATCTTTTCAAATGTTTCACATGGAAGAAAATGCCCTCAGAAAATTTGTTAGGTTCTGATGCGTAACACTGAATGTAAACATAACTCTTCAAGAAAACCCCACAGGGTCCCCTTAATGACATGAGCTGTGAGTGTTAGCAACCGTGTTGATTAACTCACAGTTAATCACAGAGTGCTATACTGACTGTGCTGGTTCATGAGCATGCGTGTCGATATGCGGCTCATGTAGAAGCGGTCCAGGAAGTACTGAACGTTCTGGTTGGTGACAGGGTCCACGCCGAAAGCATCCTTGTACTCCACCACACCCTGAGCCATGGTGGGCACCACGTTGTTGTGCCGGTTCCGGACGCTTACTAGAGTCTGTGTAAAGCTGAAGACGGCAACGACACAATGGATGTGTGAATATGTGAGTGTAGGTACGAACTACATCAGGTTTATGAGGAAATGTGTTAAGTACATGTTGTCCTAAGCAAATCCCAAGTTTGTAAGTGAGTACAGTTTAGTTTCATTTCAAATAGCCAAGAAACAATCAAATCAATATTTTACCTTGAATAAATACACATTATCCACACATCCACATACATGAACACACACACATGCAGTCCTACTAAGGATGTGCCATTATCTAGCAATGCTGTAAAAGCTGATCCAAGCAGATTCCAACACACTGGTAACAGCGACAAGGCAGCTCATCACTCACCATGGTAACTAATGATTAATTTTCCTGCCTAAAATATATTTATCCTAATTTAAAGGGAAAGAGGTACAAACTGAAGGGCAAAATGTAAACATGTTCTTTGTAGTGATAGTGTCCAAGGGCAGCTGCGGTGAAGCTACGTTAATTATAATAGCATTAATTTAATTAGCAAATTGAAGAATCTGCATTCAAGTTTGGAAGGTTGACATATGCACTGAATAAACAAGATAAAATATGCCGAATGAAAGGAATTATTGTGTGGCTGTAAAGTTCCTCTTTGTGGTGGACCAACTTAATGGATCTACACTATAATTATTCTTCTACTTTTGAGTCTAAAAGTGGCCTTCAGCAGCTGTCCAACAGATTGCAGAATGTGAATGATGTGACCACAGTTGTTTCCATATCAAGTGTTAGGTTTTCAGACATCTCTACTACCGAGTCAGATCACACTACGGAATTAACAAATCATTGCAGAATTACTGGATTAGTATTGACCATTACCCAGTGACAAAGGCAGAGACATTCTTAAAAACCAATACATGTAAGAAAGTGTTCATAAATGACTTACTTTGTCAGGACTTCCTTATCGTCTGGGTCTTTTTCTAAAAATTCTATTAGCTCCAGCAAACTCTGTGAATACCTGAAGGACACAAAAAGCTGGACTGTTAATTTAGAGCACACAAACATCTACATCTCTAGTTCATTTACTGTATATCAAAATGACAACAAAAAAAATGAATATAATGGGAAAAGGACATCTATTTAGTGATTATATTCATGTGAAACCACTAAAGATTCCTCTGAGCAGCAACCACTGGATTCCTGCTGTATCAGACATGCTTAAAAATGTCCTAATCAGTTAAATAACTGTGTAATTGGACAGTATTTCCACATAACACTCTCCTCGCATTAAGTAATAGCTCCCAGACTTTTTATCCTGCAGTGGATGAGGTCAACTTGGGTGCTGAGCTCACTGAGTCACACTCTCTTGCGCTTTGGAGAAACTGGGTGAAAGGTGAAAAGCAGTGTAGCTTTGATTTCAACGCACTGAGTTTGTCCCTCAATTGACCTTCAGCCCTCAATTCTTTGGATCGAGTCCCGCCATGCGAGCACATGTACGTCTTGAAATAGACCATTTCACATGCTTGCCCGGAAATATCAAAGCATCACCTCTCTTACCTCAGCAACATTAAAAAGTGATAGATAAACCCTTCTGCTGGCAACACAAAGAGCCCAGCAGAAGTGGGAAGACAACAGTGCTACAGTGCAGGAGGTACATGGCCAAATATAGTTGCTGCTGTGGCTCCTATGAAAAGAGTGGGGGTGGGGTATTGACTTCTGTTGTTAGCATGTCTTCACGTGACTCGAGCAGCAGGCATTCTCAACGTGCTGGGGTACAGTCTACAGCAGAACACTGTGTTTTAACATGATGCTACAGGGAAGTAGCTGCTGGGGTTTTAAAGCTAACCCTAAATAGTCAAAGTAAACACACACAGGACTTCTGAAAAGCCGCTGAACTCTTCAGTCATGCAAACTAGTGGTCTTATCAATGGTCAATGCCGGTGCTGATATTTTGTTCGATTGGACATATGCCATGCAGATGTCATGTTGTTCTTTGTTTTTTTGTTTGTTTTTTGATCTGATAAAACTATTTTAATGATAATAACATATAGAAATATAAAGCATGCATAATAAGAAGTAGACACAAAATTGCTAAACTTAAATAAACAGATTTAACACTGTTACTGTCTGGATTGTCGCTGTTTGCTTAAGTTGATCTGCACTCTGCTGCAGTGCACTTATTTTACATTTAAAGATATGTGTCCACAAGTAATCAAGAAACTAAACTTTGTAAAAATAAAAAAAAATCCTTAGGAATGAAAAATAAAGATTTATTGCACTTAACAACAGCATTTATCAGCAGATACTATCTTCCACTGGTGGTTCTGTAAACGTATTAATGTGTGATGTTGTGGTATGTTGTGTCACTTCTGTTGCCAAAGCATGGTGCTGTGCTGCTGATTACAGATTTGTTTTGGCTCACATATGTTACCTCATCTAATAACAATAAATCTCTCTTTAAAGTGGCTAATTTCCAGTTGTGAAATGCTCTAGACAAGCATCTGTTTTGCAAAGTTCTCTGCTGATTTTAGACTTAATGTCTGTTTAATGTTCTATCTCAGGTGTGACATTTTTGGTTTGCCATCATAATGAGCTGGAAATGGCATTTAATTGGTCAACCAATTAAACAGTTAATCACTGATGCAAACAAACTATCCTATGTCTAGCTTGTATCTGTAGACTAGAGCTGGAACACACCAAAGTAGGTTTAAATCCAACATTCACTAGTGTCACCCGTATAGCACCTTATCACAAGACGTGAAAAATGATTACAGCTACTCTGCTAACAGTTAAAACCTTAGAAGAACCACGACTACCAGTTTTCCTACACGTACACACCTGTGCTTAGCATACCCTAAATGTTTATAGCCTTCCAGTCCTTGACCGTGTACACAGTGCACCTTGGTATGGGTGTGTGCACACAGGTTCACATATGCTGGTACAGCTCCTGTCTGAGCTTCTGTTTGAGGGTCGGGGAGTACAAGTGGCATGCAACGAGTAGTATGCATTCTTTAGAAGTCAGAATCAATTCTGCATCTTAACAGGGCAACACTGACACAAGTAGGGATGGGTATCGCTAAGATTTTAACGGTACTACTACTTTTACCGATACTGCTTATCGATCCGGTACTTTAACGGTATTCTTTTTGGTACTTTTGGATTGTTTTTTTTTATTGTTCTTTTTGTCTTTAAAAGAGAAACAAATTAAAAACTGAATAAAGATTGCTTTATTTTCTCAAACTGTATTTACACTTTATTTAGATCAAACTTTATAGACAATAAAGTTGTGTTGATGGAATGATCAGAGCACTGTGGACAGTGTCACAGGTTTTACTTACAAGATAAAACATTATCTGTTTCAAAAAACTGTCCAGGATTATATCAGAATTAAAGCTGCACCTTGAACAGATATAAATAAATGTCATACATTGTGCTGATAAAGCCTCTTTCACTTTTGACTTAGAGTATAATATTAATGCAGGACTTTGACAGTATTTTTACTGTGATTTCAGTGGAGAAAACAGCTGAAGTACTTCTTCTACCACTAACACCAACATTCAGTCAGAGAAACAGTGAAAATTAAGTCAGAAAGAGTTTATCTGCAGTCCTAAAATCACCACATCCTGCTGCCCTGTGCTCTGAAAATTAAACTAAAATTCTGAACAACAGTTCAGGTGATGCTCTGAATTTCAGACCGAATTCATGAACACAGTCTCAGTTTAACAAACAGCTGGAGAACACTATCTTCTTACTTACCTAATCATTAGCCTATGTTCCTATAACTGAGTTAACTCAGTGTTCTGGCTGCTAGCAAACAGAACAAATCTGGTTATGGAATAAGGAATGAACTACCAGTTTTGGACGTGATGAGCTTTTACTGAATGTTTTCACAGATTGATCGTGTTTCTGTTCTGACATACAAACGACGTGTGCCTCTTGTGGCAACGAACATTTTCTGCATCAACTGTAGTGGAGTTTAACGACAGTTTTAGACATTCATTTCTCCTCCGTCATCACCTGTTGCTGCACGGAGCTGCAGGTGAGTGACGGAGAGAAGCTCTGCCCCTCAGACACCAGAGTCTTTCGTCTGTTGGAGCTACAGACTCATGTCTTCTGGTGATGAGATTCAACGTGCAACACAACGATCTTCTTACTTTCTGAAGTACCGTTAACAGAACCGTTACCGTCGGAGCTTAACGGTGGTCCGGTATTTTAAAAAATCGCCCCAGGGCTCATTTAGTACTGGGGCTCGGTACCCATCCCTAGACACAAGCATGGGGGAGGAGGTGGTTTGATGCATATTTAAACATATGAGACAGTGACAACACTTTACGTAACATCAAAAACATAATCACAGTGTCCTTCACCTGAAATATAGGAGATATAGAAAATATGTGTTTTATATGTGAAGCTAAACATCCAAATTTGTTTTGAAACAGATCCCTGTTCTGGCATGACCCTGAATGATCAGCTATATTTGTTTGTGTAGATTCACAGTCATTCAGGTCATTGCAATCATATGAACTGCAATAGAAGAGGATTGAACCTTTCTTTTTTGGGTACTTGATGGCATTCCATCCCTCATCTAAGAGGTTTCTTCAAACCCAACTACAGAAGCCTCTTGGATGAGAGGTGAAACATATTCAAGAATCAAAAAAGGGAGGTCCAGTTAGTTGAATTCTACTGAGGCTCTTGGGATCGGTTGAGTAGTGTAGGTTGTCTGGGTCTCTTGAAAATAAATGATTCCAGAGACAGACACTGCATTTTCTTGGTACCGTGGTATTCCTTCCCATCCACTTGCTTTAACGCTGCTGCAGAAAGGACACCTGATGGACTGTCTATTCACACCTAGGATTCAGCAATATGTTTTTGGTGCAACACAATCTATAAAAAGAGATGTTTTGCAGTCAAGATGTCCTACCAACTGGTGAGGAGCTTCAGGGATGGAGTGCCGAGGAGCTTGTCAGGGAGGAAATCAATTTCCTTCATGATGTTGGCCAGTCTGACAGGGAACTCCTGTCGCAGGAACACAAAGGAGGTCTTCTCACATGCATTGGCTGAGCCTGCAGTCACATGAGGGAAAGCATCAGGACATAAATTAAAACCACTGAGCAAGTTCAACCCATGACCCCCCTGTCAAAAACAAAACAAAACTACGACAGCAAACTTTCCTAAGCACACACAGATTTTTGTGGATCTTTCCTTAGAGGAATCTATTGTGCAAATAAATGACATGAACCTTGCTGACCCACGATAAAAATATCTGCAGTTTGCAATCAGTGACCTGTTTACTGTAAACTCAACTGTCAACACACACAAAGGGGAAACGTGACTTGTGCAACAGCCATGTGATTATGGTAAGAGCATCAAATAACATATTGTCCAGTTATGTATCAATGCATCCGATCGTTACACTTACCAAAGTCAAGGAACTGCTTCATCGATAGAGGAGAAGGCGAAAACTTAGAGAACCTCTCCACTTGTTTCGGGATCCCCGAAACGGAGCCGTTTTTCAGTAAAAACTGAGCGAACTTCATTTTTCTCTCCCCTCTGCAGACCCCAGCTGTCAGTGTATCAGGGACAATCTGTCCTTTCGTTCTTCAACACAATCCAGTATGACGATTTCTAGCTAACAGGGCTAAAGCTCGGCGTGACGCCTAACATCTTTAAGGAGCCTGGTTACGGGTTCCCCGACATTACTCTCCTCGAGAAGCCTCCTTCCATATTAGTGAGTTGTTTTGTGTCCTCCAAATTCAAGTTCCAGCACTGGGCGGCGTGTGTTTCTGGTGGGCGGGGCAAAGGGAAAACGGACACCGGAATGAACCAATGAGCGTCGGGATTCTCCAGACAGGGGGCGGGGTCATCTTCACAATGCTTCAAAACAGTATGTTTTATCACAGCATCCTCTACCGACGATATATCAGAAATGTTGTTTGTTGCAGACATATGCAGTTTATAATTTTACTCTTTTGAATACTTATCTCAATTAAACCGGCAACAAACGGGTGTTTCTGATACGTGTGCTCATTAGAGACACAACTGAACGAGCGGTTTAAACTATTAACACTTTTAGCTTCGTTGTTTCCCGCCGCCAACAAACACTTACCAACATTTCAAACCTATTTTTTTAATCCTTTCTTGTCAAAAAATAGCTCCCAGACGCATTAAAATGGTTCCGCAAGCCCTAAAAAGTACCAACACTTGTTTATTCGTTTGCTTTTGTTGTTTCAAGGCACTTCTCCGAGTAGCCACAAGATGGCGGCGTTGCTCCTGAGACGGTGAGTGAAAGAAGGTGGGATTTCCTCCTCCTCCTCCTCAGCATCATCCTTGCTCTTCCTCGGGATGTATCGGCGTGCGGTGCACCTGTTTAATGTCTTATTCGGCTCTTGGGCCGCCGAAATGCCCCTTTTTAACCCGTGCAACCAGTAACCACTCGAAAAGGTTTAAACGGCCTGTTCAGTGGCAGCAGAGAGGCCTGGATACAGTGAGATCTGAACAACGTTAGAGGATGTGTTGATTTTCCTCCGAGGTGCAGCAGTGAGACAGCATCTTTGCCGGGTGACACATCATTATCACTACGAGTGGACAAGGTAGGAGGGGAACAGTAACGCCACGATTACACTGTTGTTGTCGATGAAATAGCCTTCATGTTTGTACAGGTGGTTAGCAAAATCCACAGTAGAAATATATAGCAAGGCCTTAACCGCGTCGATGTTTGTATAAATGGTGTCACATTTGCAATTAGCTTGCTGCGAATGCATTCATTTCCTGCTAACGTTAGCCACTTACACCACCACACAACTGTATGCAGATTTAGCTATGTTATTTGTGTTTTTTCCCTTATGACTACATGTCAGTTCCTGTATTTTCTGTGTTACAGTATGAAATGGCCTACATACCTTTATACGCACACAGACATAGACGTGGCCTTAATTATCCTATTAATTAAATATTCATGCTAGCATTTGCTATTTGCTCACCAAACATGAACAGTGGAGAGCTTAGCTTTTGAACTGTTTGCATGAAATTGTCATCAAGTAAGAGTATTAGGTTTGGTGACAGTGTTTGATATTTTGATTGAATGGACAAAGTAGCTAAACAAGAAGAACAAGAAGTATCGCCCACATCCACTGAATATGTTCTTCTGAAATAGACTCAAGTCTCAAAAGCCCTCTTGACCTGCTGTTGACAGCTGTATTGCCGCTATCAAGTCCTTATTCTTCGCAGGATTATGGGTCTGCTCTATACAGATGTATAACTGCCACACCCAGTGGATTTTGTAAATCATTAGTTAGGCTTACTGGATACACTGATACTCCTCTATCTTGTGTCATGCTGTAATGAAACCATAGCATATTGTGGCAGTGTCATATGTAGTTCATTCATGTTTGGTCCTCTTACCTAAAGCCCTCACACGACACCATGTCGGACAAAAGTGACCTAAAAGCAGAGCTTGAACGCAAGAAGCAGCGCCTCGCCCAGATCAGAGAGGAAAAGAAAAGGAAGGAGGAGGAGAGGAAGAAGAAAGAGGTAAGGAAAAAAGTGAGTAAATTCACCCTACTGGCACTCATATTGTATCCCACTCTAGTGTGCGTTGTTTTTTGTTTTTGACTGCTTTTTGTCAGGCCGTGACACGTAAAAGGCCGCCGTTGTGTGTGTCCATGCATACAAACATCTATGTGTTTGCAGAAGGTTGGTGTTGAAATTTTGGATCAAAATGTGCATACACGTGCATGTTTTAAGTTTTTCTTTATAAAACATTGCATGCTTGTTGTGAACCTGTTCTTTAATACACAAAGTGTAAGCAGGTGTTTCTATATGTATCCCGAGCAGGCAGAGAGCCAACAGAAGACAGAGGCGACCCCAGAAGATTCAGACTTAGATCGCAAACGCAGAGAGACTGAGGCCCTGCTACAGAGTATTGGCATCTCACCGGAGCCTCCACTTGGTACGTAATGTCAAATATTGTTTCTCTGTTCTCCTGGGATTTTACTGCAAAAACAGATTGTTCCAATATTATTTCAAACTTGCCTAAATACTGCCAAATAATCTCTAAGATTAATCTCTTTAATGTTTAGACTATGGCCACCATACAACAGATCTACTGTAAGATACACACATTAGCCTATGTGTAATTTCTTGAAGATAATCAAGCCTGTCATGCCTTGCAGAAAATAAAATGATCAGAGTGAAGATATATAATTATCAGAGTTGTCATGACTCTGTATATTGTAGTAGTGTTGTTTTTTTGTTTGTTTACCATAATATGATTCTGTGATTTACTGTACACACCGAGGTTGGACTATACCAAACATTTTTTTCAATTACTTTGAAGTGACATGTTTAAACTCCCCCTTTATCATCTTTTATGGACCACCATTTAAGTTGAGTGTGTCACACTTTGTAATAGCGCATTTGGACTTAAATAGGGTTTCTATTCTGCAATTTGGTTAATATAATTGATTAAAAATGAATCAGAAATGTTCAAATTGGCCCACATGAATTTAGAAAAGAGAGCTTCTCAGGACATATCTTTGCTAAGTTAAAATATTATAATAGGTGGAATCCCCTGAGTGTCTGTCACCTCCAGCAAGCTTTTGGCAGATCACTGTTCTCTAGTGGTCTGAAATTGTAATAACACCCTCAACACCTCAAAACTGGGTCACTGCTTTGCCTATTATTAGCTTAAGTTATTTATAATGTGTCTTCAAAAGCAGCGGTGTACAAAAACAAGGAAAAAACCCACTTCAATTGATACCCTGGTACACCTCTCCCGTCCTTTAAACATTTATTTTATCAGCCATCACATGTTTTACCGTATTGCTTTTCATCCGAATTATTTGAGTGGTCCATCCTTTGCAGCTTTTAATGTAAGATACTTATTATTTTCGTTATTTAGTCCCGACCCCTGTGTCCCCCTCCAAATCAGTGAGCACGCCCAGTGAGACAGGGAGCCAGGACTCAGCTGATGGAGGAGCAGCAGGCAGGTAGGCCAAAGTCACACACTTCATTCAAAAGTTAAGTGTCAGACGTCTCTCCGGGTTCATTAGTGGTATTCACCCCTGTTTGTTAACTCTGAAAAAAGAAAACAGCTTCTAGATTTTGGTAAATGAAAAGAACATTTTCAGATCTTTAAAGACAAACACAAATTGGTCAATAATTTCTCACAACCTTATGTAAATTAAGAAGAAATTTTAGACGACACTTTCTGATATACCAGGCATGCTCTTTGAGAGGTTACCAATAATCTTTTATAGTGTGTCGAGGCACATAGGCTTTAACTTGAAGGCATATTTTCTAAAAATGATTCAAGCGGCTTTTGGCTGAGACTAATCATGGTCCTTTTTGACATATTTTCTGTTTCTTTCTTGTCAATGGCACAACAGGTTTAGGTAAGAATGGGTGTCACTAATGGTGAAGTTGCCTTGTTAAAGTTTTGAATGTGGTATCTGTCATTTGTCATGGCATCCAGTGTTTTGATGACCACTGTACAGCTTTTGATCTCATAGCTAGTCCTGAGAGATTAAGTATGATCTCGAGGTAAGTGTTAGCTGTAATCTTGCATACAAAGTAAATGTTAAATATGAACATACTGAGAGATGCAAACTTCCATATATCATCTGTGCGACTAAGCACCACATTGGTAAACTTTCAGAAAGCAGCCTTGGTGAGCCAGCTAATGAAATATGTTCTGAATAAAGAACAATTTGCATGAAACATATCATTTTAGCAAAGAAAAGTAGCTCATTGGATCCCAAGTGACAAAATGCAAGCTTTTCCCTATGTTAACCTGTAGGTTGCAGCAATAATTATCTTATGTGTCATACATGCTCCTTCCACTGCAGCATCTACGTACACGCTTATACATTTATCTTAACTTCTGCACATAGCTGCTCTGGTGAATGCTGTTAAGACGAGTGGTCATCAAGCACTTTCCATTTGCTTTTTAATGGCAGCTGAGTGTGCGGTCAATGTGTGAGTGATGCCTTCAAGGGTCATTAGTGACGTGTTGTTCTGGTATAGCCAGGGGTGGAATTGGGGCTGAAGAATGCGTCAAAGTTCCTAATGCATAGGAATTCTCTTACGTAAGATGTTTCATTTCTTTATAGCTTTTACCAATTGGATTTTACAAATTGGTGAGTTAGTACTAATGCCTGGAATGGAAGATTTTGTCCCCCAAATCCACCCTGGATGATGGCATGCCATTTTGAGCTTCTCCATTTGTGGCTGTGTATGTGTGTGTCCCTTCTTAGGTCAGTTTTCTCTAAAAACAAGTCCCAAGCACAGAGCTCAAGGTAAGCATTTTCATGTCAAACCCAGGAATCCCCCTTACCTTTCTTTAGCTGAGGTTACCTGAACACAGAGGCACCCACAGTGTTGTTAGTGGTCGTATCGATGTTCCCATCATGATTTATAAGATCAAACCAGTGCAGTGCCCCTTCTTCCTTCATTCCTCCGCTCTGGTGTCTTCCTGTCTGAAGCCCTGCTGTCTCCCTTAATACCAGGTTGAAAGATTTCTGCTCGCATGAGTTGAGCCACAGAAGTCATTTCAGTCTTCACAGAGCTGACAGTGCTGCTTAAAGTGTCATCACTGTTACTGTAAAACAGCCGGTCTGTCAGGCTAAAGAAATGTCTTGCCACTCTCACCTGCTGCTGTGTGGCACAAGCTGCATGTCTAACGGGCGTGTTCACTGTCCCTGAAGGTATCATCAAGAAGTACAGAGTTGCTGGAAGCATTATCCTTCTACAGCTGGTGTATTTCAACCAACTCCATAGTTTTTAGTTGCTTATTGATTTCCCTATAAGTAAATGAGTCCTACCTGCCCAATATGGAACAAGCTAGACCTGCTGAAGAACCATACAAATGCTCTGAAGGAGCTCAGCAGTTTTCTCAGTTTGTCCTACTCAACGATAATGCATGGAAAGTACGCTGTCACATATGGAAAGCAAGCGAAGTCTTTATGTATGATTTTATTTTGTTTTGTTGTCAAATGTTTAACATTTAATTATCTTGCATGTGTGATAAAAGTTATCCTGTGGATGTGAGGTAGTAATATTAATACAAACGCACAAAAGCAGCCCATGAGCCAAACATATATAAGAAATACATTGTACATGGTCAATCATTTTAGAGGCATACATTAAAAATTTTAGGCAGATAAGACAATGCATTTAATTAGAATTTATGAATTTCTTTTATCAAACATTGCAGCATTAGAAATATTAATAGATATTTAGATATGCCCCCCTGCTCTCCCCTAATTCCAAAATTGAATTTATGTCAATTGTATTTGTTTTGTTTTTTTAATTGGATGTTGTAGATATTTAAAAAAAAAAATCATCAAAACACTTCTGCAGAGTCTTCTTGCACTTAAATGTCAGCAGGTCATCAATTAGCTTTCCACCGGCAAAAATCAAACCCTTTGGACCTTCTTCCACATAACAGTGAAATATTTTTTGGTTTCAGTGTATCAGTATTTTCAACTTAGAAATCTATCACAACATATGAGCAGATATCTTCAAATGAATAGTGTACATTGATGTATAATGAAATATAATATCTCCCTAATACATAGCCCTCACACTTAATGTCCACTTATCTAAACATTTGTCCACTAACGATACTATCTTTGCATGAAATTCAATGGGAATTCCTGTGTTAAGCTGTTCTCTAGATAAGTGGCCTGTGGGTGAGTGTGTGTGCGCACATACATGTGGTAATGTGTGTTTGAGCGCCATAGATACATGTGTGCTAGTGTTTGTTGAAATGTGTCTGTTTGTAAACATGCATGTCCTCTCTTGCCCCCCCTCTGTTGGTGACATCAGGACACTGCAGTGGGACACAGACCCCTCTGTGCTGCAGCTGCAGGCTGATTCTGAGCTCGGGTACATCTTTCTCCTCTCCTCTTGATCAATGTCTGGAAAAAAAATTACACTGAAAAACACCTTATTTGGCATTGCATGGCATATTCAAAAAGACACTTGGCTTTATGTAGATAGTACATTTAAAGGTTTGATGACTTGAACTTTACCCTTTGAAACAGAAAATGTTGCCCTATCTACAGGACAATTTATATTTATGAAGAGTATAACCATGCTAATGAGAGTATTTCCTCTGTCATTCAGGCGCAGGATGCAGAGGCTGGGGGCCTCTAAGATCACACAGGTAGACTTCCTTCCCAAAGAGGTGGTCTCTTACAGCAAGGAGACACAGACACTAATCAGCGCCCACCTGTCTGAAGGTGAATATGTGTGTGTGTGTGTGTGCCTGAGTGACTTGAATAATATTGTGACATTCCATATCTTCCACTTTCTTTGTTAGATTTAAACTGATTTAGGGTCTAGTGTGCATCAAGGGTCACAAGAAGCACACATTGCAAAAACTGTAATTGTTGCATGCTTCATTTTGACACTACTTTTGTTAGCCAGTGCTAAGCCTGCCACCCTGCAGTGATTTAAAGATCTTACAAAGAGAGTGGAGAGCAGCGGAACAGGGCATGAAGAAGCTAACAAGTGTCCGACTGTCAGTTTTTGTGTCTTCAGTGCAGAGCACCATGCTTTTGACTCCTAGTTATAAGTGGAAGCAGGCTGACATACGCAGTTCAGCCAAGATTGGATGATGGATGCTGGAGGATTGCACTTTGTATGTTGTATGTACATGGTGATGTACTGTACATCTGTGCAGACATGTGTAGATACTGTTTTCCACCTTAATTGCATATATTAGTTACACTTATGGACGGTGTTGTATTCCTCAGTGGAAAAACTGTCATTCAGTCCATCATGGTTTGGTGTGGGAAGAAATGGTGCACATAAAAAAATTGGGTTTTAGTGCATGTGTGTGTATGTGACTGTGTTTATATGTGTGTGGGCAGCAGCACGTGTGTTTTAAGAATGTGAGGTTATGTGGGCATTCATGTGAAAATGCATATGTGCATATTTGACTCTGCAAGTGGGCGTTCACATGTGTGCTGAGCTGCAGCGACTAAACAGATCCATATGTTCAAAACAGAGCTTTATTCCTGCACTGGATCTGGCAAAACATTGGTATTTGCACATTTAGGGCATATACTGTAGATTTAAGTATTTTTCTATTGGAGGAGAAGGTAAATGGAGATTTGGATGAAGGACAACTGGAGTTGTTCCACTAAACTGAATTTAAATCCTTTGCTGCAGATATTCCATTCAGAAATGTCTTCTTCACGTGTTGGAATGCACATACAACTACTCCTCCACTTATTGTGTCCATCCGAACTGACAGTTAGAAACACACAGACTCACACATACACATGTGCACACAAACTCCCTATCATCCTCTCTATCTTCCACCTTCTAGTTGCCAAGACAGCTGGCAGCCATGTGACTGTGAAGGGGTTGTACTTCCTGCTTCCTGTCATTATAATAGATGGTCTGGTGTGGATTGCCCCCCTCCACCAACAACCACCACGCACATACACACGTCTGTCCTGATCAGCATCCAAATGGGCTGCTTCAGCTCCCCCCCATTTCCTTGACAGACCCAGGAATAGATCATTTATTCAACAAGTGCACAGACTCCGACTCACATATGTGTGCTGGAAGACATATACACAGACATGTCCCTACGTAAATACACAGCAGAATCCGTTTTTCTTAATCAAATTTGTTCACACATACGAGGCCTCAACAAACAAACATGCAACTGTTGTAAACCGTACAAGACAATTAGTTAAAGATATAAAGACTAACAGTTAACCAGACAAACAAATAAACATGCAACTGTTACACCACACAGGTCAAGTAGTCTGTGTACACATAAACAAATATACACACTGTGACTGGTTAGCGCCTGCAGCAATGCTATATGTCGATCCATTTTGGTTTGTTTGTTTTCAGCTTCCAAGAACATGTTCAGGAGGGGTGTGTGTGTGTGTGTGTGTGTGTGTGTGTGTGTGTGTGCGTGTGTGCGTGTGTGTGTGCGTGTACGTGTGTGTGTGTGAGAACATCTGGGAACCAGAGCAGAGCTGTGGTCTGCAGGGAGGTGACCTTGGCCTCAGGAGACTGTTCCTTTGCAGACTACCACAAAGCTTGTGTGTCTAGAGAGGAAGGAAAGAGGCAGATGGTAGCACCTGCCTGCATTTCTGCTCAGCCCAATTCGTTTCGTTGATTACTGAACCCAACTTGCAACACACGTCTTTCATCTTGATGCTACAGGTTGTTTACATAATTAGGCTCCAACTTAAAATTTTAATAGAATGTTCAGTAAAAAAGTTGCCAAATATTAAGTTATCTATAATTCCAGGTATTTAAAAAGGTTAAATGCAAAGTGTTGTAAAATTACTCATGTAAAAGGCTATTGAACCCAACTTAAACTAAGCTTAGGCACCCTCAGAAGTAGTGACTTTGAGCATTAAAAGGATACGTGTGTTCAGTACGTACGTACATCTGTGTGTGCTTCTGTGTTTTAAGCATGCTTTCAGCACAGAGAGCCAATGATCTCAGCTTGAAGCTCTTGGTGTTTTTACACAACTGCAACATTAGTGAATGTTGAGTGTTTCCATTGTCCAACAGCTTTGTTCTGATGACTGGATGAGGATTGACATCGCTGGGGTCTTGCTGTGGTAACAGGGTGGTCAGTGAACCAAATTAAAGGAGAATTTTGGTGTATTTCAACCTGGTATGTTCTCCATTCATGTGGCTATTGTGTCATGCTAACTTTGCACTCTTGGCCTCCGTTTCGAGGAAATGGACTTTAGCAGGGGCCAATTAGCATGAGCTCCCTGCAGCTTTCCAAAGATTGGGGATTTTTGCATGAATCATTTTAAACATTTGTTTTTAGACTTACTGACAGGAAAGTAGATGCAGAAGTTGGCTCCCTGGAATGGGCAGTTTGCTAGCTATATCAGCTTTTACTTATCCAATGGAAAGCTGAGCATTTGGTCTGGGCTTTTCTTCCAGTTGCTTTTAGGGAGGGGGAACAACATCTCCAGGGTATTTTATCAAAGCTGCAGATTTATTATAGTTTTATAGCTGTGATTAATGTCATCCTTGCACACATGGAAGTTTTCCTCATATGCCATTAACAGGTCACATAAATGTTGCAGTTGCAGCAACCGTTTTCCTTCTTAGTTGGCAGCAGAGCATTGAGCTTTATATTCTGTCTTAACTTGCTTCACTTATTACATCTCTTAAAACCTTATCTGTCTGTCCTCAGGGTCTGGCCTAAAGTAAACTTTTGTTGCCTCTGTGTCTTGATAGAACGCATATTATACACAGAGAAAAGATTGGGATGAAGTGGAAGAGAAACACAGTTGGTTGCTGTGGAGGAATAAACGGAAGAGTGAATTTGTTGACTTAATGATGGTGGTGTGTCCCGGGGTGTGCATAGCTCTATTTGGTTTGGATTTTCATATTTGTTTGTAAACCTATTTGTTTTTAAATACTGTTAGTTTGTTGTCTTTTAGATAATTTCTACCAACCATTTTAAATGTACTGTGGTTAATAAAAGTGGTCCTGTACAGGCAGCAAATGCCAAATTGAAAAGAGAGAGTCCTGACAAATACTAGTGTTTTACTATAATTTTTATTTAACAATTCACTGTCTCTTCTGTCTACCAAATGTTAATTGGGGCCTGAAATTGCTTAATGATCCACAAAGGGAGGAGGTGGTTTCATATTAAAACTGTAATACTAACATTTTTGTGTGAGTGCTTGTCATTGTAATCATTTTAAACAGTTGATGGATGAGTCAGGGATTCTCTCATGGCTTCTTTACCCCATGAACTTCTGACCTACTAAGTTCTCATGTTTGCCCTTAAGCCCTGTGTGGCTGGCTGTGTGACGTGAGTATGCTCTTAAAGACACTGAATGCATGTTAATAAAATTGGATTTGATCTGACTTTGCTTGTGTTCGTCTTCTACACAGGAGTTTGTGTTTTAAAGCTCTCATAAGGTTTGTGTGTGTGACTCTCATTTAAACCAGTTAATGTTAAGGCTTTTCATTTCCGTGACCAATTGGCCTCCATATAATTGTGATGTGTTGCCGTCTACGTATGTTGTTTTCCCATTGGCTGCTCACTGATGTGTCTGTACCGAGTGCCCATTGTGCCAGGCAATCGGATTAGCCCCAGTCACGGTTGGCTCCAGCTATTTACTGCTATTCTAATGGGTATGAATGGACACGCTTGTTGTGAGGGATAGATGCTTTGTCTAAGGACATAGCAGGAAAATAAAGTAAGGTCTACTGTCGTGTGTGTGATAGTAACCTGGCCTACTAAGGTCAAACAAAGTGTGTTGGGTAGTTGGCTTTTCATTCAGTTAGATCTTGTATTAGACTGTGTTGACATATTCTTGAGTAAGAGAAGTGGCTTCTAATTCGAATTGACTATGTGTTTTTCACCCAAAACTAAATTTAATACTAGTAGTAAATGCTAATATCAATTTAGTGTTGTTTGTTGGTACTCTTAGTTTTATTCTGAAAAGTAATTTTTAAAGCATTTGAAAATACAATGATCACAATGCAACTGGTGTATGCTTTTCTGCTATATGAGGTGGTAATGTCATGTCAAGTCAGTTTTGTTTATATAGCTTAATATGCGTTACACAGGCTTTACAATATGTACAGCATGCAACATCTTTCATCCTTAGACACTCAAATTGGATGAGAAAAACTCCCTAAAAATCCCTCTAATGGGGGAAAAATAGAAGAAGTGCAACATGGGAGGGATCACTCTTTGAAGACGGTCAGATGTGCAGTAGATGCCATGTGCACAGGATAGAGCAATATAGCGAGTTTACAGTATGGACAATCAGGATAATAAACTTAGAGAGAGACAAGAGACGCACTCTACAGAGGGAAGGAAGACGTGAGATTTCGCATAATTCTGGTGAAATGTAGGCAGCCTTTCTGTCTCTCTCTTTGTTTCCTCCTTCATTCCTTCTTGAACCAGCCAACACCCCTTAGCCATGAATGAAGCACATGTCAGTACTTTGACAGCCCCACTCTACTTTACTTATCCCCATCTGAAGATGACTATCAGTATGTGTAATGGGATTGTGCTTACTTGAGATGTTGGCATGATACGGAAAGGTCAAGGGGATTGTAGGCATTTTGTGAAGGTGGATGTGCACGTATACAAGTGTGCAGGTTTGCATGGGAGTAGTGTGAGCCTGACGCGGTTTGTAGTAAATTGGTTTCGCTCAGTGGAGCCTTAAAAGACCCATAATGGGTCGCAGTGGAAAGAAGCCAATGAAACAGAGAGAAAATGAAGGGAAGGAAGAAAGAGTGAATGTAAAACGTGAAGAGAAATTTGTGGTCACTAGAGAATATACAAAGGAATGGAAGAAACAAATGGAGGAGAAGCAGTTGAGGCCACCAAGGGACGATGAAGCAGCTCTGATATTAAAGCGGTAATTGTTAGCAGTGAACCAGAATTGGGCCTTCAGAAATACAACTCTGTGTGTATTTGTGTATAATTTGATATTGCAACTTTGGAAAACCCCCGTCTTAGGGTTAAAAGTTCATGGGGTCAAGAGTGTGTGTTGATATTTGTGCGTCCGTATGCAAAAATCTGTGTGCATGACTCTCTCTGTCCCGCCTCTGTAATATTTTCTGGTCCATTAGTTTTCAGGCTCTGTACAGCTTGAGTATATAGTTGGTCAGAAATGCACTCCTTGAGTATATTTTCTGCAATAAGAGGCTTTCTTTTGACATTTGGTGGAGTGGTAATGGCCTTTAATTGCAAGAGAAACTCGATGTCCAAGCACTAATCTGAAAAGACACACTCACATTTTTGTAAATACTCACACACATACACACAAGCATTCAGATTCATAAATGTAAACACATATGTGCACAGTAACATACACAGGAATAAACAAGTGTAAACACACTCACAGAAATATACACATGAACACTGACAAAGTGGCCACACACACATGTGCATACGTCACTTAAGCTTCGCATAATCCCGTAATGGAGCAGTTAGGAAACCAAACTCCAAATTTATTAAATGATCCTGACCATTGGCAGCACATTGGTCCACTTAGAGTGCTTACTTTGGTCTGTTTTCCACAAACTCCGAAACGTATTAAATATGCTTCAACAGGTCCTGAACTTTAGATGTTTATCAACAATTTTTTAATTCAATAGGACTGGATTTTAAACTGGCACCAATATCATTGGAATCCATGTCTGACACTCATTACTACAAGAGTTGAATAGTTTATAGCACTAGTCTATTGAACATAATGACTTTGTCTGATGTACTGCATAATATGGTTGAACAATTTGGGGAAGATATCTAATTGCAGCTTTTTACAGATATTAGAAGTCAAGCTTCAGTTCAATATTCACAATGTAATAGATTTAAAACATGATTGAGCATTACCACATGAGATACCATCCAAAGCACGACAGTCACACTTGAAGGACAGCATTAATTTGTAAAACCATCAACACAGCAGTTAAACCCTGGGTCAGACAGGCTGCAAAATGTACGTTGTGTGGCAGTTAAATGAAATTGGGCTTGTCTCAGTGGCTGTTAAATGAAAGTGGGCTTATCTCAGTGTGCATGTCTGAATCACGTAGTAAATGTTGATCAATGGGCAAGCAAAAACAACCCCTGAAAGTTTCAGTCTGCTCAAATTAAACAAAATGGAATCACAACATTAGTCTTGTTATTTAGTAGCCACACCTTGTATATCCTAAAATTTGGACTCTTTGTGGTTTTCTGATTGCGTTCCACAATTGATTAATTGTTGGGCCCTATTGTGGAGCTATTCAAATTTAATTAACAAACAAATCAGAGAATATATACCAGTACAGCCAAAGCAGTACAGCCACTCACAGATGAAGCAAACATTCATTATGTTGCAACAAAGGTGCATGTCAAGGTCTGGGATATGTTGGCAAGTTAAAAGACTGCTCTCGTGGGTAATGTGCCTCACGTGGGAAAAATGGGCAGGTGTAAAGACATGAGCGATTTTGACAAGGGCTAAATTGTTATGGTTAGAGGAGCAAATCTAGATTGCAAATAGTGTTTCGAGTCGGCCATAGTGAGTTCATAACAGCAATGACCGGAGCAGGAGCAGACCATGAACCGGTGACAGAATGCCGGCGGATGTGCTGAAACATCTGAAGTCTGATCTGTGGCATTTCCTACTTGCAACTTCCAGGACTTAAAAGATCTGCTGCTAATGTCTTTGTGCCAGAAACCACAGGATGCATTCAGAGGTCTTGTTGAGTCTATGTCTCAGCACAAGAGAGCTGCATTGGCCACACGGGAAAGACCAACTACATATTAAGCAGGGGTGGGCATAATATTTTGGCTCATCAGCATGTTGTCAAAGAAGTTGATGTTGTGAACATGTAGTGGGTGATGGTTTAGTCAGGGATGCTCAAGTGCACAGTGGTTTAAATACAGTTTACATTGCATCTAAAATGTAGGGTTGTTTATTGGCAGGTGTCAGATAACAGTGCCGTTGTAAAACAATGTGTGACGTTACGTTGATTCTTCTTCGAGACATCATCAGGAGGGAAAGTATAACTGTGTTGGGCAGAGGGCTGAGGCTCACACCAAATACTCACAAGTCAAGTAGTTGAAGTTGCCTCAGTCATTTTATCCTGCATCTTTCTTTTGGATTTTCTACAACCCTGTGGTGCAACGATGCATTCAAATAAAAACAGTGTCCCAAGTCCCAGTCTAGATGAAACTGACATGACTGATGGATTTGTGGGCAGTATTCAAGGTCCTGGAAGGAGGAATGTGGTTGCATGAGTGTGTATTTTGCATGGTTAGGCTCTTCCATGTTTCTATATGTGTCTATGTATGTGCATATATACGTGTACCCAGCCACATATGGAAGTGCTTGTCTCATACATTGTTGTCCCAGCCAGGCGGCTACAACAGGCTGAGCAGACCAGAGGTTGTGTGTGTGTGTGAATGTGTGTGTTTTCTAAAGGCTAAATCCATGTAGAGGCTAACCACAGTGAGTGTACCCGAAGGACCCTGAACAAAATGTACTCGTTTTACTTTGAATTTGTTCTGCTGAAAGTACATATAAGAATTGTCTTTTTATGTTTGGTGACTTCTGGACTTCTGAAAGAGTCATTGCCTCGAGGTAGCAGTTTAAACCAAGTGTGTATGTGCTGTACGTGCCTATGTACACACTTCAGATCAGACATGACTTTTGCTGTTATGATCTCCCCTGGTGTTTTCCCTTCAGATGCACATAATCGTCCAACGCTTCTCACTTTCTCTCTTCATAAAACAACCCTGAGTTCGGCTTTCATCGTCATCGCCCTCAAAAGTGCACAGCCTTCACTCCCGTTTCACTTGCAAAATTGATGCGGGGTCCCAAGCGGTTTCTGTCAAAATGGCCATGGCAGTCAAAGCCCAGAAAAAAACTCTTGATATTAGAGAAAAATAATGTCTTTCACAGCGCGTAAGGTATTCCAAGTGAGTCACAGATGATTGCAATTTTCCCCTATGACCACCGTATAATAAGGTACATGAACCCTTTCTTCATCTCCCTCCCTCTGGCTTTCTCTCTCTCTTTGGTAAAATGGCCATCATCCAAAATAATATTTGCCATCTGATGAGTGCTTGAGATGAGTAGGAATACAGTTTCATGTTTCCCCTTTTTTCTCTTTTCAACCTTTTCCTTCTTTTTTTCTTTTATGTTCGCATTTTGTTGAATTTGACTTTTTGACATGTACGCCCCACCCTTTCCCCCCTTGTTGCATTTTTTTTTATACATGTGTAAAACAACAGTTGGTCTTTACCATTTGCCTGGGTGGTCTCCCCTGTACTCAGAGATCCTTTTCGACTCTCCAGGGGTTTTCATTTGAGAGGGCAGCGGTTCACTGCCACAGTTTGCCTGCAGCTCATAGCCCTGCTTTAGTTCGTTGTTTTGGAGGGATATTTGTTAACACTTTGCATGAAGATTGAGCATTTTGACTGTTTTATACTCTCAATTAAAAACCCAGCATCTGTTAACAAACAACCAAACACACCAAGGCCTTAATTAAACGCATAAACTCCAAACATGATTTAGATCAAGTAAAAATAGATCAAGTTTGAAGTAAGTCTGTTTAACATTATTCTTCATTCAACTGTGACTGAAATTCAACAAGCTTTAAAATCATTTCATTCTGTTCGAGTTGCAACCGATGCAGACCGTACATTTCCACATCATTATCACAGTTTATAGCTTGACAGTTGATTGAAGTGAAATTTGATAACCCTGCTGGTTTTCTTAGAGGGTGTTGTGCAGTTTGGTAGTTGTCCAGCAGGGAGCACTCTTGGCACATATACGTCTGCTCCCTCAAAGTCTCATAAACCAAAAGTGACAGAGGTTTTTTATTAGGAACGAGTATCAAATGAAATTGAATTATGCTATTATAAACTCTAACAGTTTAACAATTAATCTCAAACATGTGTTGCCTTTCAAAGTCCTAATTACCTTAACAAATTGCATGACAGTGACACTTTGCTTCGTAGGTGTTGAACTCATGCATTTGTTTGTTTATTTGACAGTGTTGCTGAGGTGCTGTGAATACTTTCGACTATTTTAGTACAACCCACAGGGATTCAGCTTTTGGCAGGGCTATAAAAAATGGTCGTCCCATCTGTCCGTCTATCTCTCATTAAAACTAAATGAAACAGCATTGTCATCAGAGGGACAAACACAGACCACCAATTGCCATCTGAGCCACACACATGCATAAACGCACAGACGCAGACGGCCCATTTTCTGAGTGACACAAATACCAGCTCAGATGACGCGTTGAAAAGTGAGTCCATGCCATAGCGGTGATTTTATGTAAGACGTTTTCTTTCTCTTGGTCTGTCTCCTTCTTTCTCTCTCTCCCTGACTGGGTTTTTGACAGTTTGGAAAGTTTGAAGTCATGGGTTTTAATCAGGGCCTTGCGGTGGGGCTCAGAGCATGGCATGGCGTGGCATGATGGCTCATTTTAAAGATGTGGGTCTGGGTCAGGGCCAAGCCTGGGTGGCACTGCTAGGAAGAAGGGGGGTGGGTGGGACATAGAGAGAGAGAGAGACTGAAAGAGAGAAAGGGATGGAGAGAGAATCTACCAGCCCACAGCACACAGCAAAGTTGGCCACAGACCCCTAAAGGCCTGTATGAGCTGCATTAATGAAAGCGGATTATGTGTGGGCATGCATGTGTGCATACGGCATAGACTTGGGTGTACACAGACTTGAACACACACACACATACACACACACAATGTTTGATCAGTGTGGCGAAGTGTCTTGAAGAGATGAATTAATCTAAATCATGCTGTGGATTTTAGCTTTAGTTTTACATCAGGTCCTGCTGCTAATGTGTGGGTATGTGGGGAATACTTTTACCCCCACTGTGGCAATCATGACTTGATGAACCATGATGAATTTTAAACATTATTTTCTATTAAAATAAATGGAAAGGAAAAAAAAACTGAGGAAAATTAACAAACTAGGTTTAGAAGATAACTAACTTTTTATGCATTTTTACTTTGTCCTCCTCCTAAAAATAATCCTGGGCCACTTTATGGGGAAAAAAGTATTTTACAAGCAATTACTCAACATTTGCCTGACTCTGTAGGAGGCTCAAGTGATGCTGTTTCCCTAGAATATGATTTGTTTGCAAGAAGTTGAAACTGTGAAGGTTGTGTTAATGCCAGTATTGTTGTAGTTTTCTTTACAGTCCGTCATGTCTGCCTTGACTGTGTGATTCTTGAGCAGGTTGGACTGCACTCTGACCTCTCAGTAGAAAAGATCTGTTCGACTTTACTGCTTGGATTGCTCCAAACCTTCAATTTTCTGTCCAACCTGACTAACAGCGGTCTCTAACATGTTAGCAGTGTTTTTCTGTGTTCAGAAAAAGAGGCTAGTACAAATGCCAGAACTTGAACAAGTAATGTAGAATGGTGCTTATTTTAATTTCTCGGACTAAATACTACAAAAATGGACCATGAGCTTACACCAGGTTTCTGACAATGTAGTGCTTTCTGGAGGTTTTCACAGTTATTGTATAAATAGAAATCTTTTTATTAATGCTTATTATCGGTGCCAATAATAACATCCAGTGTGCCAAATAAAATTTCCCGTAGGTCTATCAATTTACATCTGATTTATTTTAGGGTTGCATCATTTTATTTGAAACCTGTATCATCCTATTTTTGGTGGGGGGAGTGGGGTTGAATAACAGGATCACATTACTGGAGGTGGGACGCATAAAAGTGAGAGAATTCCCCTGATGCCTCAGGTCAGTCGTAATATATGCAGAGGTGATGTGGTTGTAGGGTGGATGTGTGTGTTGTGTCTTTCTCTGACAATAAGAGGGTTAGGGTTGTTCTCAGTGAAGTTAGTGCATATGAGTGTGTGTGTATGTGTGTGTCGTGCCAGGGCCACATTAGAGGAGCCTTTCAAGTCTCGTTGACCTCCTCCTACTCCTCTGCATAGTGCTTGTGTTGTGGTCTGCTCAACAGCCAGCCCCCAGAACCCCTGCGAACTCTGTGTGAATGTGTGTGTGCCCATATGATTGTGTATATAATGTTGTAGGGTTATTCCCAATGCGTGGGATCCCCCGAAATCCCGCTGGATTTCTCTTTTGTGTCCCCCTCCCTGTTTCTGCCGCCTCTTCTCTCTCATATCAGTATCTCTCTTTCTTTGTGATTAGTACAATGGAGATCTGTAAAAAATTATGAGTACTGTCAACTTTGATTGTGTGTGACTCAGTGAAGTAGTCACCTCCATACTGCCGTGGTGTCTGAAGAAGAAGTCTGCAGCTCTGTTCCTATAATGTAGTTGATGACAAACTTGGGGCCTAGTCTCATCCTCCCCTCTACACAAACACCCACAGCTCTTTGATAACTATGCCAATCGCTCCAAGCATGCACTAACACATTTCAACACACTAGCGCTTACTGTGGATTGGATTCAGAATAAAAGGTTAGCAAACGCTTTGATCCTTGCCAAACAGAACACATGCTAACACATTACTGCTGTGACACACCATGCCATTGTGCTTTATGTACTAGCTGAAGGGGAGCAGAAGACAGTTTACATCTTTTATATGCTGTCAGTATCTTTCTCTCCACATGCTCAATAGTAGCTGCCTACTGTGAAATAATACAAGTTGTTTAAGCTAATGAAACTCTCAGCGGTGGATCTGCCTTCATTCTTTATTCCACAAACAGATCAGCACATTACTCTCACCTGAACTATTTCACTCTTCTGTCAGTACATAAAAGCAACAGTGATGCCTATACAGAATAACAAGAGCCTTATGCACTGAAAACATGGTAATAAAGACTTTATGAGCCTCAGTACCATAGCTAGTTGTGCTATATTTACGACCTAACTCATTCTTGTTTGTATCTTTAAAGGGAACTTTGTATTACCTATACAAAGAAAAGGTTAAAACAAGTGAATAAAGAAAAGTTTCCTATTATACATGATATTTTCTATGCTATGCATAAATTATGCAAAATTAGAAAAGTCAAACTATATACTTGTATTTGTTATATTCATACAGAAGACAATTAATATCAGTTGAATTCAAATAAAATTCATTTTATAGATTCCACAGCTCACTATAAGGCTGAAACAACCCTACACATCTCTAATAGTTTTTAATTGATTCTTTGCTCATTAATGTTTTTATACAAACATGACAAAGATTCACTGGTTACAGCAACTGTAATGCGAATATTTGTTGTTTTTCTGAGTCTGCTTTGAAAATGAGCTGAATATATTTATTGGAAAGATAAAACAAGCACATTGAACATTTCATTGTTTTTGGAAAATTGTAATTTTTCTGACAGCTTCAAACTAATTAATAGTGAAAAGAATCCTCAGTTAAAGCCCTACAGAAATGTTTATAAATGTAATGTTAAAACCTTTATTGCAAAGCGTTTTAGTTTTACAAAAACATGATTTAATCGGATCATCACTTCCATTAGAGATTAATAAGATGTACTGGGGATGCCTGTCCCGCATTTTTTCTCCAGATAGTCCTTCTGATGCGCTGTCTGTCAATACTAGTGTGACAGACATACTCAATTTTTCCCAAATTTAGAATCTGTCCGATATTGTTTCAGACAAATTGATAGAATATTTCTTCATATTAAGTAACAGGAGACCTGTGGCACTCAAAACTGTTGGATGTCCACAGTTACTGAATGTGACGGTGAATTTTTAAATTGTACTGACAAAGAAATGCTATTGCTGACACCCAGTCTGCTCAATAACGTACATTAAAGTCTAGGACATTTCCGTATTTCCCTACAATAGCCGTTTCACACATTCATAGGGTGTGCGCACAGTACATACCTCTGTTTGTGGGTGTGTGTATCTGCATTTACAAACGCTTTTACACATTTCTGTGAGTGTGTACTTTGTATCTCCACACTATGAATCTGAGTGTCTACATACCTGCTGGGCTGTTCTGAATTGACTGTGCCCGGTCAGCATGAGTAAGCAGCCAGGGGAAGATTGAGGCAGCCAGATGCAGCGGCCCCGGGCTACCGAGGATATCATTACCCCGGGTGTGTAGCCGGCCAAAACGGGAGCCCCCAAGTGGAGTTTCATCAAGGTGGACCCCCGTCTGCGGTGAGGGGGAGGATACCAGTTAACCGGTCGTCCTGCAGTGAGGAGAGGTATTAAGCGGCAGGTGGAAAGAGAAAGCATCCCGTGACTGGAATGAGGTGGAAGCAAGAAAGTGTGCAGATACTTACAGGGTAGCAGGCAGACACGCTCACACAGTGAAAGATTGTCTCTTTCGATTTCCCTTTCCTGCTTCTTTTGCAACGCAACAGGAAACCGTGTAGTGCCTCTCTGTGTGTTTGAATGATCATTTTACATAAAGATTTATATTATCGCTTCAACTTTCCAGTATCATTTACCACAGTATAGTTTTTTTGCTTTACTTTGAGCACACACAGAAACATATCTCTGAAAATTCCCTTTCAAAGCAAATAGTGTGGATATTTTTGGTGCAGGATCGTGACAGAACAACTTGATGCATGGCCACTGGCAAAGACATCAGCAGTATCTTCATACGGGAATTGGACCGTCTCCCCTCAGTGAGGTAACCCATAGGCCATGAATCACGCTGCCTTGCTCCAGAGTCCTGTGGTCCCGGGGGTTGACAGTTTGACCGCTCCTCAATGTGGTCTGTCTTCTCTCCTCACGCTCCTCCCATCCCCATCACCACACATTCCAACCACCGGACCGGTCACGTAAGGTCAAGAAAATAGAGTAGAATAGAAGATGTATGTAATGTATCTTCCTGTTTTCTTTTTTTTTTTTTTTTTTTTTACATCCTGATGCTTTTCTGATTAATGAGCACAGTTTGTAGGAGAGAAAAATGACTGATGAATGACCAAAAAAAACAACATTCAAGAGAAATAAACCTTCACAAGCTGAGGCATGGAGGAAAAGACAAAAGGAACTGAAAATAGGGTATCCCTGTGCGTTTCTGTTTGCAGCGTGTCTGTTTTGGCAGCTCAGACATGGAGCTAGTCTGGCAGTCTGCCTGTCTGGTCCTCTCTGGTCTCTCCTCCATACTGGTGGGTCACTGGTGTTTGGATCACTACAACTGGCTGTTAACCGCCGACTTGGATGGAGCCTCACCACCATGTATTTGATTTAGCTTAGTCATTTATTATATACACACAGTATGAAAATTAAAGTCATATATCAAAAACGTTTACTTGGAAGTAAAACAGAAAAGAAAACACAAAGACGGATAGGGAAAGTTGTACTGGGAAGACTGATAAAGTGAATAAAATAAGGCCACACACTGTTGTCATGAAAATAATAATAAAATCGTTGGAGTGTTTCACTAATTGGAATTGCATTTGTAGCTTTTAAAGAACAGCAGTGAGTTAATCAAAAGCTTAGACAAGTCCAAGTGATAAATGGGACAGTTCATCCGGTGCAAGAGCCCTTGAGCGAGTGGTTTTAACGGTGCCCCAGGCCATACTCCAGCTGAGTTAAACACACCCTGACGTGTGTGTTTCTGTGTGTGAGAGAGACACATGACATGTCTGAGAGTGTGATGTAGTCACTTCCTCCCACTGGACTGAGCAACTGTTGTCAGCTTGACCCTGCCAGTTAACCCCTCGCCACCCCTGGCACTGCGGGCGAAGGCCCTGGGTGTGTGTGTTTGAAAGGGATAGAAAGACAGATTGTATGTGTGTGTAGCGTGTGTGTTAGCAGACCACAGGTGTCTGGTCGCAGTGTCAGGGTGTTAAGAGGTCTTCAGAGAGGCCCCCGACTCTCAGCATCTGTTTCAGAGGGAGGGAGCAGCAGAAAAGAGGAGGAGAGGTTGGCGAGGGTTACCAACACATAGCCTGAGGGGTGGTGGGGGCAGTAGCTGACAAGCAGGTGCCTATGTTGACAGTAACCCTTCAGACTTGAACCCCCAAACACACACACCACACACGCTTACAATAAATCCTGGCGAGTCAAGCGTAATTGCAGAGCCTGATTGGAGAGGGAATCCCCTTTTACACACACACACACACACATCAGAGGATCTCTTTGCTGAGGGTCAAAGGTGAGGGAAAGAGAGGAGAGCGCACACAACTCTTTCATTTCCTGTGTGTTTGTGATTTGGGTGCACAGTCACCAATATGTTCATGCATATGGATAATGTGCCACATATGACCATGGAAATGGGCATTAGCATGTTTCCCGTAATAGCTCTTTTCCCAAAACAGTATGTACTTAATACACAAATGCAACTGTAATGGAAATTCCGCAGCATTTAGGCTTCAAATTTTTATGTTTTCTAAAAAACACACAGATACGAGTGCGTGTGTTTGTAAATGAAACCCATTTGGGCTGAATGTCAGTTAGTCAGGTGTACCAGTGCATGTCTGGGAATGATTATTTTGTTAAGAAGGAGGGGGAGGCAGCACGCAGCGGGAGGTCGAGGAAAATTGGAACAGCTGTTGATTAACATGAGTGCTCTCTCCCTTGTTTTTTTTTTAACTCTCTCACAGTAGAGGAAGAAGAGGAAGATGAAGAGATGATGGAGGCGAAGCCAGGCCCAGATTCAGAGCAGCAGGATGAAGACGACAACAGGGAAACCAAAGACGGTACAAAGAATGTGTGGATGATGAAAGAGTAAAAATTATCAGCTTTTATAATTTTAGTTATCTTTAACCACCTTGGTAATTTAAGTTTTCTGAAATGTAACATTTTTTTCCTGCATTAAATACCTTAATGTATGTAGTAGTTACACCCCATTTACTGCAAACACAGAACTTCCCATTCTTTCTCTTCCAGGCTCCTTCTTCCTTTGACTTCTCACATGTTGCTTTTTAAACTGTCAGGAAACAGTCACTCGTGTGTGACACCCTCTGCCAGTCAGTGGGTGTATCAGATGGGAGGGTG
>OMNN01097868.1:6479-28853 GCA_900302755.1 Chromis chromis
AATAATAGTAATACTGTGCATCTGGTCCAAAATAACTTAAGCTGAAATTGTTAGCAGGTCTGGCTAAGTAGCCTATTACTTATAGCCAGAACCTTACCCTTTGCTACTTGTCAGTCCAAGGGCATGTCACAATGCATTCAAGATTTGCACATCTGCTGTGTCGTGGGCATGGATTTTATTGTTAGGGTAGGCTAACAGTAACATCAGTACCAAAAACCATTGCAGTAGTGCCTAAAAGTGCAGTTCCTCTAATGGCCACTTGAGACGGACTCCAAAAGTGAGTCAATCCCCATAGACCTCCATGTTAAAATGTCCAACTTTACAGCTGAAATAAACATGTTTACAGTCTGGTGCAAAATACAGTTTTGGTCTGATGATGACTGTTTGGGGCGTGAATTTTAATATAACGCGCCCATTTAAATTGTACTAAGGCTTTAAATCATAATAAAAGGAGTGGCAGCTTTGAGTGACAGGTGGAACTGATACAAAACAGTTCATTCCTCTCCATTTTTGGCTTAGCTGGGAGTTAGAGTGACTACACTGAGCTTCAAAACCACTTTTTAAGAAACCTATGGGTTATTCTATCTCTTTAGACAGCCTGTGCTTGTAACCCTAATCAATGTGCTAGCCAACAAAGGATACATTTGTCAAGCACAGTGGTTCATCTTGATCCTGGTGTTAACTTTTTGCTTGTGATATACAGCTGTAGCCTCCTTTTTTTTTAGCATGATATCTTGTATATAGCCATCAAGTACCTTTTATAGGTTGCTTGTTTTAAAATTTTGTGTGAATGTAGTTTGAACTAGCATCCAAAACATAAAACTAATTACAGCTGATAAAACCGGCTAGCAAAAGTGTCATTTCAGCTGATAAAACCGATAGTCGGAAGCTGGAAAGCCTGTTTTTGTCTACTGCGATCTCAGACAAAAGGACAATTTCAGTAGAGTTCATGTAGAGTTTGCCCTTTTGTACTTTAAACAGTAAATCTGTGATGAATAGGGGGATTATGAACCCAGTAATGATGTAATTAATGCAGCATTGTAATGACAGTTATCAGGGTTGGGCGTTAGCGTCGCTACAAGTTGTGGCATTACTAGTGTAACCACATTTGTCAATAGCGTTATGGTAACGGTGCTGTTTTCTAAATCAAATAGCTTTCAGGTAGCTAAGTGCAGTAGCATTCACACTACACTCACTACATTTGCAGAATCAGAATCAGCTTTATTGGACAAGTATGTGAACGCATACGAGGTACAATAAAGCTTGGATGTTGATGATGATGCCGCCGCCATACAGGGACATATATGGATAGCTGACAAAAGCACTTCCATATGACTGTGATGACATGTACTAATCTTTAGTGCAGCCTGCAAACACCAGCTAGCAGTTTCAGCTTATCAACAAAGGCAGCAAATTAATTAAATTAAACAGTATATCAATATATAATGTACCTTCTGATGTGGTAAACTGCTTTTGCTATAATGCTAGCTACATATCTCTGGGGTTGCTTCATTTTCCAAGTAGTTTGCCCAACACTGACAGCTATGTATCCTATACAAACACTTTCTCTTAGTCATCTGCTCGTCTTTAAGTAGAGTTTCATTATCTTGACTTGTTTTGAATCTTACATGTCATCACTGTATAGGGTGCAGTTTAAAACATTATGTTCTTATTTTTGGGCTCTCATTAAGGGAACAGTTTGACACAAACTTGGCAACAGATGCAGACACCTGAAACTTGATTACATCACTAAATGTTAGAAATGTTTTTATAAAGGGTGAAATAACACAAACAAACACTCCTAGCTGCTTATGATGTTGTTTGCTATTTTAAACATACTACACATACAAGTAACAGTATCAAACTTCATGCCAAGTATCTATAATTCTATTTATTTTTCTTTGAGGTAAAGCACCTGTGGTAAATAGGTTTATCACCGCTGGTATATGCACTGCAGAGCTGCAGAGTTAGATAACCCAGTTCTGTTTTTTTAGGCCATTCTAGAAGAGATATCTGCATTGTATGTTTTAGCAAATCCAATCCTGTGTGTATAGAAGCCAATAAAGTAATCATCGTGTTCTTTTTCATGAGCCTCAGCATGTCTGGTCCCGCAGCGCTGCCGCACTGAGAGGACCTGAGGCGTGAAGTGCAATCACGTCCATCAGCTTCTTATCAAACCTGTCACAGGGTGTCTGAAGCAAGGCTGCCTTGCACAATCACCTCTTGACATATGAATACCAGCTGTGGTATGAAGGTTTAACTCCGACTGTATGTTATTATTAAGTTGTTTACAGAAATTCATGTCAGTTGGTCTTGAAATTTATACTTTTTTCTTAATCTCACAATCAATCTTTGCACCACACATATTAAAGGCTAGACTTAAGATGCTTTTTCCACTCATGGTTTACCACTAAATAATGTGCCGATGTTGAGCTCTCTGAAAACACAAATGCCTGTCCAAGTTGCAGTAAGATTTCAGCCATGGTTAACTGAAAGGTTATGCCACCCAAAGAGAAACACTAAATCAACAATGCCATGAAAATATGATTTTATGAGGCAATTTATCTTCACATCGAAATGCAGACTGAATATTTTAGTTCAAGAAGGAAAAATACTGTCAGTCGTCTGTCTTTCACCCACTTTTCATGGCTTTCTATCTGTTCATTTTTTATTTTTCTGTTTTCTCTTGATTGTACGATATGATTGAAAGCTCCAGCACGGCTACTAATTGGACTTTGTGGTGAGTTTGTTTTGTCAATTGGTGTTTCCGAGGTCAAGGATCAACTTTCACTCAGTTTTTGAGCCCACATGAATGAAGTCTTTAAAGTGGTCAGAAAAATGGAAACTCAAACATCCACACACCATGGCAATTGGGAAACCTCCAACTGCCGAGGAAGGCTGTGTGGCAATCGAAGGCTAAATGCACCTGGTGGTGAATTTTTTTGTTTCATTAGCAGAAGTTATTATGCGTCACACCAGTGAGTCATCCTGGTGAAGTTCTCAGCAAGTATTCAATCACTTTTCTGATAAGGTGTGTGCAGCTAGGAACACACCCCTGTATTCTTTGGATCTCTACTGACCCAAATTCTCCAGAAACCCAGATGTAAATCATCTTCCTCTTGACTGCTAAGATTTACTGCATTCCTGTTTGACTTCAGGTAGTGAAAAATCAGCCCACACTGATTACAGCATCTTTGCACTTTCCTTCTCTCTCAGACTTTCTTCTTCACTTTCTCCTCTTACATTTAAAAAAAAATAAACCTGGAATCAGCATGCACAACATTTTATCAAGTGCCCACAGATGTTATCAATATGTTCAGTTGCTTTCCATACTTGTCCCCTATCTGCTCTGTGTAAACACAGCCTGCAGTTCAGCTGAAAAGTCCCTGCATTTTTTGACTGTTGGTTTTGGCTGAGTCACAAATGGCTTCACAGTTGTGCCACGGAGTATAGATTATTTTTATTTTTTTATTTTTTTACCAAATCTGGTGCACACTGTTTATTTTGTGTCATTTTTCCCCCAAAGAAATCATGCAAAATAGAATAGAATAGAATAGAATAGAATAGCTCTTTATTGTCCTTTTACAAAGAAATTGTAACAATGAAATTGGAGGAGCAAAAAATACAATATGTAAAATTAAAGGTAATAAAGAAAAACAGTCAAAGTCCACATAGACACATACTCCTGTTGCACTGCCCCATGTTTGGTTAAAATGAAAAATTGTCCAATAAAGTGATTTTGATGAAATGTTACAGTTTTAAGCTTAGATTTGGGTCATTTCCCCAATGAACCTTCACGTTACACATAATAGTTCAATAAAACTGTGTATAATCTTGAGAACAGATGCCAGGGAGCTAGCTAGAAAATAGTAAGAAAGTTCATAGTGACTGCCTGGCTGGTTAGCATGTAAGCTCACTGGCTACAGTAGTTTACCAACCAACTTCACAAGTAGTCTTTAGAACCCCATTTTTAACAAGACTTTATATTCATCACTTAAAATATAGTCTTTTGGAGGTGGTCTGTTAGTGTTATATATGCTTTTATTCTCTTGTTTGTGTATCGGTATGCTGTTATTGTTGTATTTTTCTTTCATCTAAATATATAGCTGCATTCTCCCTCTACATAAAGCACTGTTCTATTTCGGAAGGAGTTATATAAAGATTATTTTACAGTATTACACACTGAAAAGAACACAGCAGATCCCCGCAGCATGCAGCAACACGTCTGACCTTTCTAGCAAATCTGTTTCACTCTCTGCAAACATACAATGACACACACTCGCACACACAAAAACACACACAACAGCTCACAGGCAGGAGTCGCTCCAAGTCTCACCATCCTGATCCCAGATGCAGGCCTGTAGCAGCCTGTCTGAAACCAAACCACCTTTACAGGGCAAGAGAAATAGCTCAGGGTGTAAATGCACTGCAGGCAGGGCCGGGCCCATCCCAGCCTCAGCCAGGCAGCTCTGGTGTCTTTGATGGCAGCTACACAGATCAGAAGAGTGAAAGGAGACACTGATATGAGGTGTTGTCGCCGAGAACACCCCACAGGCAGGTTCAACCCACAGTCACTTCCTTTTATGCTGTTTCAGAGCGGAGAGCACTGACAAATTTATATCGAAAACACAGTTGGAAGGAGTCACGCACAAACATCAGCGTCCGTAGTGTAAAGGTCTGAAACACAAACACACACTCGCTGATTGCAGCCTTGATTCACTGCCTGGCTGCAAATCTTGGACACAATTTTACTCTTTCTTGCTTAAATACATGTACAGACACACACTCTCTTAAATCTTACATTTAGGGAGTGCGCACCTTGTCCTCTCTGCGAGTCAGTCCATCTCGTGTGTCTTCATGTTTACACCTCCCGCTACATAAGAACCCATGTCAAGTTGAATTGCTTTTGTTTATCTTTTCTGGCGTCTTCTGCTGACTTCACTCTCCCTTGGTTTGCTTATGTTCTACCGAGAGGATTTGTTTTGAGGCAAGCTGACAAGTAAGAAAGAACCAGATGAGCAAAACATCTGCCGCTTTCGCTGGCGCGCAACTTTACGACAGCTGCATTAATTCAGTTATGATAATTTATAATTCTCCCGGCTAAAATGAGAAATTGTTTACAAATGAGAATTTTTACGAGTCAGGGGAGAAATGCAAAGAGTAAAACAAAGCATAGTTTAAAACCCGATGTTCTAACTTTATATAACACTGTTCATGTACAACATAGAGTTGATATACAAGTTACTGTGGCACTGTTTTGACTACAGTTGACTTGATTAAGCTATAGAGCAAGTAGAAAAAGTATTGAGTTACATGTGAAACTAACTCATTACAGCAGGTTATAATCAGCTGGTGCCGCAACTGCCCAAGTACAGTATCCAATCTTGTAAATTGCCTAACATGTATTGGTTTGGCAGAGATCAGAGCAAAAATAACAATCATTTTTATATTATTTCATTGGAAAGAAATGAAAAATTCATTGCATGATTGTATTTCTTCTTAGACTGTTTCATTAAAGACTCTTTAGACACATTTCAAGATTGGAGTATCCACCAAAAAAGCCTTACAATGTTATTTTGTTTACCAGAAATGTGATCCTTAAGATTTATCAAAGGATCCTGACAGCAAGTTTGATAGTGATTGACCTATACTGATCCTATTGTACGTTGCAACTACATTATAATACGCAGAATTGATTGGTGATACAGAAAAACTTAATTCACTGTATCAAATTTTAAGGTAAACATACTTGGGCTTCACTGTAAGGCAGGTTAGCCAACTGGATTGTATATAAAACGGACTAAAGATGGTTTCCTGAGGAGCAGTTTTAAGCCTTAGTATATTTTTAAATCGGTTAGTTATGTAAAACTTTACCTTTGTACATTTGTCATGAAGAGAGAAATTAGCCATAGAGACCAAAACAGTTTTTTGTACCACTCTGTAAATATGTTTTTTTGTGCTGTAAAACTGGCCATTTTAACATGGGAGTCTATGGGGACTTACTGGATTCAGCCTCAAGTGGTCATTCAAGGAACTGCAGTTGTTGACACTTCTGCGCTGGCCTTATTTTTCAGCTTGTTTCCTACCAGGACATGACCCCTGCCTCAGTTTTCCAGCATTACTTCAGCGATGTCACGCTGTCTCATGATGGCACACCAAACGTGATTAGCCATACCAAATATGACACAGGGCATAGCTAATCCTAAATCATCGCTCAACATCCAGTCACTGGTGTGATTCACTTCCACAGAATCTGTCATCTTAATTCTGTGTATTCCGTGCCAGTTCACGGTGTCTGACTCTGCCTTCCTGTGCCATCAGTGCAACTAAAAACATCCTCTGACGCTGAGCTTAACTCCTCTTATGTTATGGTAACCATACCGCAGAAACGGGATGTTGTGAAATGAAGGGCGACAAATCTTCAGCAAAGCTCACCCCTGCGCTGTACATTCCCTTTATTGGCCAATCACAGTTTGACCTCTGACCCTGTGTTCACACCGTGAGCCTCTAAGTTGATGGCTTGTGACCACATGTGGATTGTTTAGGAGAAGCTTCAATAATTCTATCATGGGGCTTAACAACGTTTTGAAAGGAAACATGGTTATTTTTGCTGCTTCAGTGCTTGATATTACCGTGTGTACTATACAGAGAGCATTATTTGAGATTTTAATCCATGAATATCTCTTAAGAACATATAAAACAGAAGGAAGAAGAGGAAAGTGAAGCCTATTTTGCTAACTAATAAAGCGTAGCTCAGCAACAAATTCAAATAAATTAAAAAAACCCATCAAAATAAATCTGTAAAATTACTTGCGACAAGTCTCCATGCATATTTGCTGCAGTCTGTGAAGTGAAGTTGTAAACAACTCATGAAAACAATTTAATCACTGTCTTGCTTTTTTTGCTCTCTCGGCCATAAACAGCCTTGCAGTGACTTGTTGAATGGGGCGCCTCACACTGTAAGGTTACACCGAAGGCGAAGGACACGCTATGTGTTTTTATGCATACATGCGTACACGCCGCACGCCTATAAGCATGTGTTAAAATCTACTTACGCGTATCAGTTTGCACATTCAAATGGGTACACATGCTGGATAGTGGAACTCAAGATGTGTTCCAGGAAGCAAAGGGTTGAAGGGGGGACATGAGCATAGAGCGTATAAAAGGTAATACTCCTGTGTAGCCCTCTGGACATCATTGACTCTCGGCATGTCTTCCGAACCCCTCAGGGTAAGAGGTCAGAGGTCACGGGTCACAGAGGTTATGAGTGATCTTCTCCATCTTCCCCCCTGGAGGGACAGACACAACATAACGCGTCTCTGTTTATAACTATTTATAACCGCCTTTGCAAGAACCCTGCTCCTGCGCTCCAGTGGAAGAGGCTCGCTGGCAGCACGAGGCCTGTGGAGAATGTGCTGCAGCGAAATGTGTTTCTGTGTGTGTCCCTAATGACAGATAATAGCAGTTTTGAGTTTGGCAGTGTGTTTGTGAGTGATTACACCTTTGTGTGTTTGTTTGGGTGTGTGTGTGTGCACGTGTGTGTGTGTGTGTGTGAGAGGGAGATGGAAAGAGAAGTTTGCAGTGTGATAAAGTGACTGTCTAATTGCAGAGAGCCTCGCTGTGTGGCATGTCAGATTGTTCTTCCCCTGTGGCCTGAGGTCTACTGCAGCGCGATGTGTATGTGGTTGTGCGACTGCAACATGTGTGCGTCTAACTGTGATGAATTTCAACCGCCTGCTTCAAGTCTTGGCAGGCTGCCGGAGCACCAGGGACCCAGTCAACCATATTTCAAGCTCACTCAAAAGAAACACCATACATTTTTTTTTTTTTTTTTTTACCTCTATACGGTTCTCTCCGAGTGCTATAGTCCATTGCAGCACTTGTGTGTGCTGAATGAGAGTGTTTGAGAGAGATGATGGAGAAAACTGCAGAGACTCCACACTCGCTGCGCCACAATGGCTCGCATTGTTCTGGTGCTATAATCAGAGCGGACATGGAACTTGGCCTGCAGACCAAGAGGTCTCTGCAGCCCTGGCCACAGCTGCTGGAACTCAGATTCACACCAAATCCTCGACTGGAGAGTGAACACAGGGGGTGTAGGTGGTGCAAGGACGCTGGCTTGAGTTTTTATTGTAAGATTTGATGATTCATTTTCCTAGTTTGACGTACAGTTTCTGGTCTAAAGCCTCAGGGTGGGGGAGTGGCTTTATTTTTATTTGCTCAAGTTTTGAGATCAGTGGAGGTGAATCAAAGAACATTTTTTAAAGAATTATTTCCAGAAACATTGTTCAAGTCAGTCTGAATAATGTATAAGTCTCTCTAGAAACCATTTTCATTAGAATCATTTCATACTGGACATGTCCCATTAATCACTGCTTGGATGTACTGTATCAAGTCTTTTCTATTTCTATGTATGGAGGCTCCTTTAACATCATGGCTGGCTAAGCAGTGCTACACTGAAAATACTGGAACTGTGACTGGTGTTTTTGATAGTGACATAAACACAACACAGCTTAATTTATCTTCTCCAGTAAAAGGAAGAGTTCAACATTTGGGGAAATGTGCTTAGTCATTGTCTTTATGAGAGTAGATATGAAGATTGATACCTCTCTCATGCCTGTGTGTTCAGTATGGAGCTAGAGCTGCTACACAATTAGCTTATTTTTAGCATTAGGACTGGCAGCAGGTGGGAAATAGCTGGCTTGGCTCTGTCAAAAGTTCAAAAACATGATTTAAGGCACCTCTAAAACTCAATAATGAATATGTTGTTACTTGTTTGTGGGTAAAAAGTTGTGACTTAAGAGAGAATTGTATTTGTTGGGTTTAGTCAGTGTATTGTGTAGCACCTTTGTTGGTCGGCTGGAAACCTGACTGTAACACCAAGATGGAAGTCATTTTTCTGTTTATTAATACATTAACCCCAAAACGTGTCAGCTGCTTTGAAAGGAATGATAAGGTGATTTTTTTAATCACCAAAACTATACCACATATTGGAAATAATCTTCAGCTGTTTAACTTCAAAAATCAATCTATTTAAAAATTGGCCAAAAATATTACGTTTGTACAAACCAGATTCTGCAAAAAGCAAAAAATTCTTCACTCTTCTGTGCAATGATGAAGCCATTAGTGACCCAGCTGCGACCAACAGTCATGTGCTAGAAATTCAGGGACTTCTGGGTTGAACTGCAGACAGTGTTTACAGAGCAGAGAGCAGACAATTGTGGAAACTAATTTAAAATGTAAGTAGTGAAATATCAATAGTATGTAGAGCCACCATTCTTTCCCAGTATGTCTTATAGCTGTGGGAACTTGGTAAAATGTTGTAAACACTGATTCCATTTTTTTCACTTTTTGTAAAATAACTATTTAAAGAAATTCAACTTTTTTGATTTCTTTTTCTATGATATATAGCATTATAACTGCGCCGTACTGCACAGAAGACATTTCTTAGTTCTCTCTACTACTACTATTACTAGTCTTGTTCTGTTTCCATAGAGGTGCAGGACTTTATATAGCAGTGAAAAATGAACCCACAGTGAGTAAAAATGTAATATAGCTCATCTTTTTACTGCTACTGTTGGCAAGGCATTCACAAAAGAAAAACACAAATACATGAAGTCTATGTTGATGTTTATGCTGAGGCAATAAAATAAAGCAGCCCCCACTGCAAGCTGTCTAGGTCTAAAATATCATATGATTACAGGGAAACATGGTCACATTTCCTTCTGTGCTCCTTCGCCTTTGTTTACTTCTCATTGCTAACGTCAACACTTTTAAAATTGTTTGTTTGATATTGCTAGAGGATCTGAAAGTTCTGGGTAACCAAACAGTTAAATTCTCATATTTTCAGAGCTGCCTCTTTCACCACAGCCTTTGCTGTTGTTGTTTTTCACCGACTTCCTTTATCACTGCTATTTCCTGTTTCCCTGGGTTTGGCAAAAAGTTTGCTCGACATGCATGATGATGCTTCAGTTATTAATTCCTCTTTTCTGGTTTGAAGTATAATTACCTGGTTCAAATACTAATTTGCAGACTGTTTATCCGATGTGGCACTAAGTTCGAGACCTTTGACCTGCAGACAAATAATACGAAGCCAGAGAATTGACAGAAGATTTGTAAACTTTACACAGTCTGTCTATTTTGGGTACGTATGACTTCACTTTAGGTGTAGGTTCTGCTCTATGCATATGACTTTTTACAAAGTTTGAGGAAGGTTGGACTGATGAAAGATTCAGCTTTCAGCAACACCACAGAACGGTGTGAAAAAAAAACCTGTGTCACTCTAACAACACCTCAACACCTCTTCACCCTCTGCTTCTCCACCATGATTCAGGAGGGGGCTCCGTCAAAGCAGCATTTTTCTAAGTGAGTCTGAAGCGCAAGTCCATTTACCAGCAGAAACAGAACTTTGACTAATAAGCCAGCGGTGGAGCACACAGGGAGCGGGTGTTCAAAGTTTTATAAGATTAGACCACAAGTTCTCTGAGGAGAGTCGTCTAATAAGAGGCTTATGATGGGCCAGCAGTCTCCCAGGGGTCCAACCACGCTAATGATACAGCTTTCTGTCTCTCTTTGTCTCGCTGCTTCGCTCTTTTATGGAGACGTGGGTGCAGCAGTGCAGCGCCGCTTTGGTTTTTTAATGCGAGTTACTTTCTGGGGCTTGTTTGTGCGAGGTGTGAGATTTATTCATCTGGACTGTGGTTTGGTGTTTCTTGCAAGTTTGTTTAAACTCTTTTATTTTTTGTGTAACAATAAAGGTGTTTTAGAAATAAAAACTTCTCTTTCCCCCCCACACACATCAGCCAGCTGTGAGGAGGTACAGTTGAGTTTAGGCCCCTGGCTGGTGAGTCAGTGTTTCCACAGAGCTGCTGCTGCTGGTCCTGCTGGATCGACTAGACCTGGCCACGAGCCGCTCTTATACACTAGCCAGGTCGAGCCAGTGGACGAGGCATTGTGCACTGTGTTTACCGTCTTTTGGTGAGAGTTACATGAGAAGATTCAAGTTTTTTTATGTGTCACATGCTCAAATAACAACTCTTGAATCTTGAATCTTAAATTTTCTGTTGTAACTCTAACATTCGTGTGTATTTTCTCAATACCTCCATCATATCTATATGCCATAGTGCAGCGATGGGAGGTAACTTAGTGCATGAATACAATTTTGGGTTACTCATACTTTAGTGTTTTTATTTTCTGCTACTCTATGCTGCCACTCCAACACAAAATACAGAGGCATATCTAGTTATATAATAATCTAACCTTTACTGATCCCCTTGGGGAAACTCCTTCTCTGCATTGACCCATCCTATTCAACGTTAACCTTAACTATACATACTAGGAGCAGTGGGCCTTGCTCAAGGGCCCCGCTGCACAAACCACTAGGCCACCACTGCCCCTCATGGTTACATTATAATTACCTTGAGGTCAATTAATCAAGTTACATGCATTGTTATTCTGATCAAAATAACCATGAGAAAATGACTCTATGTTTGGTGTGTTTATGTGCATTAAGCTTCTATCCAGGGTGACAATACGCTGATCACCGAGCTGGGGGAAGTTGGGCGATCCCCTGTTATCCTAGTTGGGAAGCTTGATCAATGAGTGACACACTGGGTAGTTGAAGTCCAACTGCATGGGGAAAGAGACGCATGGTTATCTCTGGAACCTGTAGCCTTAAAACACAACCTGAAGCAGGTTACCGCACCAGTTGGTTTGGGTAATTTGTGGAGGGGGAGTGGAGTGTGAACCGGAAGCAGAAGGACGGCAGATGTAGTGGTGGCGGACACTTCTGCGTAATTCAGCCATCGAAAGGACTATGACCACAAGTTAGGGCCCTTTGTGGCACCGTTCTCACCTGGCCACAAAGGACCCTAGCGAATCACATTGTGAGAGGGAAGGACCTAACGACTCGTATAATGAGGCGAGGGGCAACACTCACCCAGCAGACTGGAGCTTCAATAGTGTTAATGGATCCTGAAGAGTCTAAAACCTGGAACTCCCAACCAGTCAGTTTAGAACTGATGAAGCCTCTTGGATGAAGGTGGAATGTCTTGGAGCTAACTCAACCAAGTCCAGATGCTACGATTGAAACTACGAGGATAACCACGACCTGGACGACTGAGAATCTTCACAGACGTCTAATAATTTTATATCTAAAGCATACTTACACAATGAACGTCCTGCCAGCAGGCTTTACTCCACCAATCGGAGTGCGGCGGACGATCACAGATGAGTGTTTCGGGATGTGGGCTTCATCATCTGTGTACTCTATAAAACAAGAGAGACGAATCATTAGAACACATAAATCATTAACAATGTCACCTAAATTTGTTTATAAGAAGACAAAGCATTTATAGAACTTGGATCAAAACAACCAAAGACATGCACAACATAAATTAAATGTGCATTAATCTGCGAAAACCAACTATTTCTGATGTTTTTGTTGAATATCGTGGGCGAATTTAGAGCTTGTGCAGCTGATTTGACACACAAAGTAGTTTTAATATAGGGTTTGTTCTTTGAAAATCACACATTTTTGTGTAGGCTAAACCCAAAACAGACTGGGTTGGGAAGTCGTTGCTATTTTCACTGGACATTGTTAAGAATTTGGGCATTTCGTAGAAAACCTGACTCAGGAATGTGACAGGATTAGTTAGCAACTTTTTGATTTTGATTGTTTGATAGCTGTAATTAATTACTATGATCGCATGAGTGTCCCAGTCTTCTTTTTACATGCCAGTTCCCATATTCTATTTATTATGGGCTACATAATAATTTGAGAAAGCAACCAGATTATTCAGCAGCAATGAAAACACTGCAGCTCTGAAGTGGCGCACCACAGTATATATTGTAAATAACCATCCCCCCCCCATCTCTTAGCTTTTTCCCCTTCAAAACCTTCTCTCCAGTGTCGAATATATCCGCATGTCATCCACCGTAACACCCCCCCAAATGTTGGATTGCACATTTCTCTGGCACCATGCACCGTGTCAGCTGATAACGTACCTTCTCGAGTCTGCGCATTGGTGATCTGCAGGTCGCAGTCTGTGGCCTTGAGGCGCTCCCGGGACATAATCTGCCTCTTAAGCTCGCTGAGGGTGATATGCAGCCCATCGAAAGTGACTGTGTTGTAGTCCAGTTTGGAAGAAAACTTATAGTGAACACACGACATTTTTTTACAGGTCTAAGTCAAGTTAATCAAGCACAAAGGGGGGGAAAACACAGGCCTGGTATAACAAAATGAAACAGCGTCAACACTGAACACAGGAGGCTAAATCTGCTGACTTTAATAGGTAAACCCTCTTTATGTTCGCTGAAACACTAAGGACAAAGAAAGGACTAAAAGTGCTGAGAGGTTCAGCTCCGGATGACGACAGAGTCCTTATTATTGGCAAAGAAAAATACTCGAGGCCAGAGCGCCATTGAGTGGCGCCGTGTGCCCCGCCAGTTCGTTACAGTCCGATAAAACACAACAGAGTGCCGCCAAATCCAAGAGAGTCCATGTAGCACAGTGTTAATCTATTACATGGAAGCAAATGAGGCCAAGTCCGTAGTGAAATGTCCTTGGTGGAAAGCCCGGACCGCCACGCCGCTAATGTAGCTAGCAGCGGGCCTGGGGATTCCCGAACATCAGTCCGTTTGGTTTTGTTTTGCCGTTTTAGTACAGTTCTCTTTTAGCGAGTGTCGACAAAACACTCCACAAAAAGTCCACAAAACTGCGTGAAGCCGTCCGCAACGAGTCCACAGGGTTGACGTTATTGCCTCAAAAAAAAAATCCTACTCTTGAATCCTTATGTATTGTGCAACTGGTAAATTAGCTAATGCCAAAGCTAACATGCTACACCTCGAGATTAGCTAACGTTGCCTCGCTACTCAACACATGCAAACTAACACTGGCCTAACAAAAGCTAACAGCTAACGGTGCTATGCTAACAATGATGCCCCAGTTAGCTATCGACTAATCTTGACAAAAATCCTCCAGTTACGCAGTCGTAACGCAAAGGTTCCTCCTCGATCCACGGTTATTTTCCTCCACGAAGAACTGAAAGTCGGTTATCCAGTCGAATCTTCAGTTTAAATCCATAAAATCCATTTCGATGATGCAGGCTGCTTCTCTCCTCGTCGTTTCATCAAAATGGCGCAGGACGGAACCGGATGTATCTAGGGTTCTACCAAAGAGTATATATGAAGGCAAGAGGTTATCTCCGGTGCAATAAAAATATGAAACGTTAAAAAATATCTAAAGCAAGTACAAATAGAAGAGATGGGCTGTTACAAAGTCAGAAAATGTGCCAGTGCTAGCTATATTGGTATTGTGATTAGAGCGTACCCTCAATTTACTCAATTTATGTTAAATTATTTTTATTTTTCATAGTATTTACTGGCCAAACTTGGCTTCTATCACAGAAGATGCTTATTTTTTCTTAATATTTACATTTCTACAATTTTCTTCAGTGGTTCCAGCTACAATGTGTAGTTTTGCAGACTTTATGTCTCATTGTACCAGCCCATCCTATGCTAGCCTTCCAGCAGCCGTTAGCAAAAACGAGGCTTCCAGACAATAGTGAACTATCTGGGTTTGCTGCTGTTCTTTGATTGTTTCACGTCGTCGTTAGAGAGCCTCGCTGAATCTTCGGGTTTTTTGGCGGTGAGACGGGGATAATAAAATGGAAAACACAACTCATATAATCTGCCATTCTGTCTTTCTGAAATATCAATCCTACATCCTTTTGAAACACACCATACAGACCGACTGGAATGACTTAGCCGATTTCCGTGTTAAGAGAACAGGTAGCGTGGCCGAGCGGTCTAAGGCGCTGGATTAAGGCTCCAGTCTCTTCGGGGGCGTGGGTTCGAATCCCACCGCTGCCAAGATTTTATGAGGAACATCTCTAAAATCTTAATGGGCATAGAAAGATTATATAAAGGAAGTCATGTCAACAGGAAGAGGTAAACCGATATGTTATGGGGCGTAATTACAAATTTCCATTCCAAATATGCCATACAGAGTGGGAAGTATTGATTAAATCAAAGCAAGTACCAATAACTAAATCAGTATGTGCCTTGTAAGCGTTCGCTTTCAATTCAATATTTTGATTTTACAGCTTGGCAAGATATACACCTTTTATCTCTCTTAAATATTATTCCTAGATACTGCCTTAAGACACCCCATATAGCCCGACTGCAACGACTTATCAGGATTATTATTTCAGGGCTTGAGTCACTTCGGGGCAGAGCCGGCCCAACGCAATGGCCCGAGGCAAGATTTTATAAGGTGCCCCCCTACATCAGCGATTTACATACGCTTACATAGGCTTCTCGATTTTGTGGCGCCCCCTGGAGGCCATGGCGCCCTTAGCATTTGCCTATATTGCGTAATGGGCCAGCCGTCTGCTTTGGGGGCAAAGGTTCCAATGGCAATGCAAATCACAAGGACACTGATTGTAACAGGAAGAAAAGGAGCAGCCATTTCAAAAGGCTTAGCGTCACAGGTTGAGTTGGTATTCTGTACTATTGTCTGCGGTGTCTGGACTGTGATGGGGTCATTAGGTCATATTAAACTGTCTGGCCATTTCAGACTGATGTTAAAGGTGCATCAACAACAACAAAAATTACAGTATGATTTTTACAAAGACCTAAACAAGTATGTGCATTGTGAAACCACCTCTCTCTACAGTTCACTTCAGCTCTGCAGTGCACTATGTGGACTTTCAGCTCACTGTTTTGGTTTTAAAGCTTGATGAACTTTGCTGTTTTGGTCCAGTTTCGTTGATCATCAACTCTCGTTCCGCATGCAACAGATAGCTGTTTTCATCAAAAGGCCAGACGTTTCCCTCAGATGATAGTGCAGACCAAACCAAAGCTAAAAGAAGATAAATAATAAGTTTGTGGGAAAAATTAATGAATGCTGGTTTGAGTCAAATATAAAGTCGTATCTAAACAATTTCACATACCACCAATATTTTTGTTATCTATCGTTCCATTTATTCCATATACATATAAAATATTATTCCTTGATCCTGCCCTAAGTTTTTTTTTGTTATCTGAGGGTTTCTCAGAGGTAGCGTGGCCGAGCGGTCTAAGGCGCTGGATTAAGGCTCCAGTCTCTTCGGGGGCGTGGGTTCGAATCCCACCGCTGCCAGGATTTTATAAGAAGCAGTTCATTTGGGCAAAGTGCATGTTCTACTTTCAAAACGTGCAATACAACTGTGACGCTATCTTGGTAATCTGTAGTATTTGCAATTGTGTTCTCAGGTTGCACATTGTTATGGACAACTATGCATTACTGATTAGTATTTAGCATTTCAGAAGATGGTGGAGACCAAACCAGGGCTAAAAGAGGATAGATAGCATGTTAGTGTTGTCCAAAATGGCAAATGGAAAAATTAATTAGAGCTGGTTTGAGTCAAATGTCAAGTAAAGGACTAGAATTTTAATAATAACTCTGACATATGAGGAGTAGTTTAACTGTTGCTCCACCAAGTTTTTGCTCATTGGCAGAAAATGGCTTCCATAAGTGCAGATTGTTCTTTAGTAGTTTTGTTTCATTATTTAATTATTACATAAATATATCAAATAGCCCTGCTACATTCTTTAGCCCAGCTAGCTTTTATCGCTTGTGTATATTAAATTAAATTAAATTAAATTCAGCATACATTACTTGGTGCTGCCAAGTGTACAGTGCTATGTCGAAAATGTTAATTAGCTTTTATGCTACATTTGTGTATATGTAGCTGATACCATCTTTTATCTCTTTTATCTCCTATGTAGATTTAATTTACACTCCATATAGGCCGGTTCAGACGATTTGTTTTATGTCTTCCAGAGGTAGCGTGGCCGAGCGGTCTAAGGCGCTGGATTAAGGCTCCATTCTCTTCGGGGGCGTGGGTTCGAATCCCACCGCTGCCAGGATTTTAACAGGAATAGTACATTTCTTTGGACAAAGTGTAAGTACTACTTTCAATTGCTGTCAAAATGTGCAATACAACTGTGACGCTAGCTTGGTAATCTGTAGATGTTTCCCTCAGAAGATGGTGGAGACCAAACCAGGGCTAAAAGAGGAAAGATAGCATGTTAGTGTTGTCCGAAATGGCAAATGGAAAAATAAATTAGAGCTGGTTTGAGTCTAATGTAATGGACCAGAATTTTAATAGTAACTCTGACATATGAGGAGTAGTTTAACTGTATTTTATGCTACATTTGTGTATATGTAGCTGATACCATCTTTTATCTCTGTATCCTATGTAAATTTATCCGACACTCCATATAGGCCGGTTCACGTGATCTGTTTCATGTCTTCCAGAGGTAGCGTGGCCGAACGGTCTAAGGCGCTGGATTAAGGCTCCAGTCTCTTCGGGGGCGTGGGTTCAAATCCCACCGCTGCCAGGATTTTAACAGGAATAGTACATTAATTTGGGTAAAGTGCAAGTACTACTTTCAGATACTTTCAAAATGTGCAATACAACTGTGACGCTAGCTTGGTAATCTGTAGATGTTTCCCTGAAAAGATGGTGGAGACCAAACCAGGGCTAAAAGAGGAAAGATAGCATGTTAGTGTTGTCCGAAATGGAAAAATGAATTAGAGCTGGTTTGAGTCAAATGTAAAGGACTAGAATTTTAATAATAACTCTGACATATGAGTAGTTTAACTGTCTTTTATGCTGCATGTGTGTATATGTAGATGATACCATCTTTTATCTCTTTTATCTCCTATGTGAATTTATTTTAAACTCCATATAGGCCGGTTCAGACGATCAGTTCTATGCCTTCCAGAAATAGCGTGGCCGAGTGGTCTAAGGCGCTGGATTAAGGCTCCAGTCTCTTCGGGGGCGTGGGTTCGAATCCCACCGCTGCCATGGTTTTATCAGGAACAGTTCATTAATTTGTGCAAAGTGCAAGTACTACTTTAATAATACTGTCAAAATGTGCAATACAACTGTGACACTAGCTTGGTAATCTGTAGACGTTTCAATCAGAAGATGGTGGAGACCAAGCCAGGGCTAAAAGAGGAAAGATAGCATGTTAGTGTTGTCCAAAATGGCACATGGAAAAATTAATTAGAGCTGATTTGAGTTCAATGTAATGGACTAGCATTTTAATAGTAACTCTGACATATGAGGAGTAGTTTAACTGTCTTTTATGCTACATTTGTGTATATGTAGCTGATACCATCTTTTATCTCTGTATCCTATGTAGATTTATTTCACACTCCATAAAGGCCGGTTCACATGATCTGTTTCATGTTTTCCAGAGGTAGCGTGGCCGAGCGGTCTAAGGCGCTGGATTAAGGCTCCAGTCTCTTCGGGGGCGTGGGTTCGAATCCCATCGCTGCCAGGATTTTATAAGAAGCAGATCATTTATTTGGGCAAAGTGCAAGTACTACTTTCAAATACTGTCAAAATGTGCAATACAACTGTGACGCTAGCTTGGTAATCTGTAGTATTTGTCAGACGTTTCAATCAGAAGATGGTGGAGACCAAACCAAGGCTAAAAGAGGAAAGATAGGATGTTAGTGTTGTCCAAAATGGCAAATGGAAAAATGAATTAGAGCTGGTTTGAGTCAAATGTCATGTAATGGACTAGCATTTTAATAATAACTCTGAAATATGAGGAGTAGTTTAACTGTCTTTTATGCTACATGTGTGTATATGTAGCTGATACCATCTTTTAACTCTGTATCCTATGTAAATTTATCCAACACTCCATATACACATGATCTGTTTCATGTTTTCCAGAGGTAGCGTGGCCGAGCGGTCTAAGGCGCTGGATTAAGGCTCCAGTCTCTTTGGGGGCGTGGGTTCGAATCCCACCGCTGCCAGGATTTTATGGCTCTGAAACGGCACAAGAAGATTAAATAACTTCTCCCGTGGACAATAGACACTATGGAATAAGAGATTAATGTGCTTGAGACGAGGTGGTAGAAGTGATAGCGCCGTCTGTACATATTCATCACAACTGTCTTGAGTGTTCGTCTGAATGCTGCTGCCATGGTAACGATTCAGGTTCCTCAGTCTGCCTGCTGTTGTGCTGATGTCTGTCTGGGAGACTGTTTGTACTTCCCTGTCTTTATCTGTAACACAGTTTATTCATGCATGTTCACACACGAGCCTTCAAATGTTTCCGTACAGGCGAGGGGAGGGGAGGGGGGCAATTACTTTGTTTGTACCTTTGTTTATACGTTCGACTCGGACATTTGCTTCTGTGCTCACTTATGCAAGGGCGGATATTTGAATACTCTCTCTCCTGCACGCACAAACACGCCCTGTAAGACAAGAAAAGCAACAACACTGCACCTTGAACCGCATTTTCTGTTAATATCTAAGCTTTATTTGATGTAAACAGACTCAGTGACATAACCATAAGGGCAGAGCCTTTTGTTACACTTATGGATGCTCACACGGTGAAACAAAACATACTCGGACGCACAATCAGACAGAGTGAGAGACAGACAGAGAGAGTCCTAATGCATTTAATGGGGTTTCGATTTGGAGTATAGGTCCACAGAAACGAGGACAGGAAGTGGACACGGTTAGTTGTGTCATTGTCGGATGTTGTTTTGTATTTCTTTGTTCTTATTTTTACACACAGCTCCTCCTCTCTGTCTCTCTCTGCATGACTGCCACACACACTCCTATTACTATACACACTCATTCGCACACAAACTACAGATATACTGTAGATATAGCTTCTGTAATAGCCACAGACAAAGAGCTGTTTTCTAATTTCCTTGGAGCTTGACAGAATTAAATCAAAGATACAGATCGAGCTGGAATGATTAGTGGATTTACAGAAATATAATAACCTTGATAATTTTTTTTACATTTTCCAAGCAAAAATGACAGATATATTCTGATTCCAGCTCAGGGCCGGCCCTTCCAATAGGCCAGGGGTACCCTATCCTGGTCCTCGAGGGCCCCTTCCAACACACCTGATTCAAATGATCAGGATCGTTATCAGGCTTCTGCAGAGCTTGATGATGAGCTGATCATTTGAATCAGGTGTGTTGGAAGAGGGAGACATCTAAAACATGCTGGATCGTGGCCCTCGAGGACCAGGATTGGGCACCCCTGCAATAGGCAGTACAGGCAAATGCTAAGGGCACCGTGGCCTCCAGGGGGCACCAAAAATTCAGAAAATAATCACCTTTAATAATATTAAATTGAACAGGGCAGAGGGCAAGAAAGACATTTGAGTCACAGTTCATGTTTTTTCTGCTCACTACCCAGGTTGGGTTCTTTTAGTTTTGACACTCAAGAACACACCTTAGATCAAACACTCAATTCAAGGCCAGTGGCAGGTAGCCATAAACCCCGCTACACTCCACACTCATGGTGCTGACAACATTAATAACCCTGAACTCCCATAATGCATTACAGCACAACAGTCCCATACTTGCTACCGCCTCTGCGATCGCTACAATATTAAAACTAGTTATTACTCTTAAACTCTTAAAATGAAAAAGCTCACACTGATTCAAATGTAAAGCAATGCCCAATTAATATTACTACAAAACAATGCTATTCCATTTATTTTGTAAGCGTATTGTAGCGATCGCAGAGCCGGTCGCAAGGACTGAACTGTCGTGCTGCAATGCACCATGGGAGTTCAGAGTTATGAATGTTTTTGATACCGTGAGTGAGAAGAGTAGCGGGGTTGATGGCTACCTGCCGTTGTTCAGTGAACTTTGTGTATTGATTAAAAGGACTTCATGATACATAAAAGACATAATGTCTGGTTTGGGCGTTAATGGTCCACGCCATGTGCTACAGCATGTGAACCACTGACAGAGGGGGGCGCCATGCTACGTCTCGCCTAGGGCACCACATTGAATAGGGCCGGCTCTGTTCCAGCTTCTTAAACGTTTGCTTTATTCCTTTTACTTTATAATAAATGACAGGTCTTGTATCCTCATAGTCCCACCTTGGGTGAGAGGTGAAACGTCTTCAAGCAACTCAAGCAAGTCCAGATGCTACGATTGAAACTACGAGGATAACCATGACCTGGATGACTGAGAACCTTCACCGACACGATAGGTTTTGTAGTGTTGGTCAAGTTCTGGGAAATTGTGCAACTTTTTCCACTATTTTTTGACATTTCATTGACTAAATGAGTCATTTAAAAAACATCTGACAGATCGATGCAGGTCTGCTCTGATCTCCAAAGTCTCTCCTCTCAGAACATGAGAGGGCTTCTTCGGTTTTAGTGTCCTTCCTTCCTTGAAGTTCGTCATCCCTCCTGCAGCTCCTCTCAGACAGGCGTGGTCCTTCTGCTGGAAGCACAGTTTCCAGGCAGCATGTCTGTGTTGTTGTGAGCAGCTGCATTCGTTAAATCATTCACAACCATATCCATCTTACCGTCTTTGAGAGGCGAGGTTAAGGTGTAGAGCATGAACTCTGACCCCACCGCCACAGGTGTCGGCAAACCTGCCATGGCTGAGACTTTGGATTCAGCGGAGATGGATGGTTCTCGGTCGCGCACCAACGACGCTCGAAAGGAGTCCCCCACACTGTGGTTGCTCCTGTAGCTGCACCGGCGGCTGCGGTTGTGGTAGTAACGGTTGCGGTAGTAAGATGAGCTGCGGGAAAAGGCCGGCTTTATGAGCGAAGGCCGGCCTTTCGTGCGCAGCTGTCTGTGCTTCTCTATGAACACGTGCACCGCCAGGACGCCCACCATCTCAGCCAGCACGAAGGACAGAGCTCCAAAGTAAAAGGACCATCCGTAGGAGTAGCTCTTCTTGTTGTCGCTCTGGCTGGGGTCACCTGAGTTGGCTGATATGTACACAATGATGCCAATGATGTTGCTGAGACCTGGAGAAGAGTTTAGAAGGATGGAGAAGGTCGATCACAGACGGCTCACAAGCTGCTAATAAAACAGCAAAACAACTGTCAACGACAATGGAAGTAATAAAAAGAAGAATCAAGAAGGCAACAAAACTAAAAGCAAATGATAAATAATGGCTTTAAAGTATTCAAAAGTGTAAAGTGTACATTTAATTATATCAGCCTTTTGCTCTCAGGTCCTTCAGCAGATTAACTGAGAGTGTAAAAACTAAAACATGCCCCAACAATACTTTTACTTCACTGTAAACAATAGTTTTTAACTGTAAAGTGTTGAACAATTTAGCGTTATCTTAAAGTTTTGTTAAATTACAGATAATATAATACTAATAATCTCTTACCTTTCTTTATTTTTCTTATTTTTATATATTTATTATTATTTTTGGACTTATAACTGGGACCTGAGTTCCAATTTCATGCCATCTCATGTGAACACGTGTGCTGGTATGACAATAAAGAACCTTGAATCCTTGAATAACTAATAAAATCACAGAAAAAGCATTAATTTACATATTGACTGAAAATAACCAGGCCCAAA
>OMNN01097868.1:35854-50080 GCA_900302755.1 Chromis chromis
GGGCTCTACGGGGGTTGGGGGGCAGCCATGTCTTCTGCTTGGCTTCACCTGGGACAATGAGTCAGCCTGGCAGATTTGTGCCAAAGGGGGGCTGAAGGTAATGGTGAGCCATGAAGACCGAAAACACTGCAAACAAAGTCGCCCAGAGGTACGCAGTGTCCACTTTTCACGTGTTGTGTATAATGTATACACCGTGTTGACATTGAAAACATAGATTTCACTCATTAAGAAGCAGAAAAACATCAGGAGAGGGTGACGGGCATTCAGATGTAACATAGAACTCTTTCTCGACTGGCTAATTTTCTTTTTTGTGCTGGTTTAGTAGTATACAAGGAGTTTAAGCTTTTTTTGGTTACAGTCTGACATAAAACTGTGGAGTCAGGTGATGATTTTATCACTGTCAATGTGACAAAAAAAAAAAAAAGATGAATGCAGTTTTAATTCTACGAGATTTAATTAATATTTTAGAAAGAAGTAAACTGAAGTGAATTGGCCCAGACTGTTTCTTGGCATCGAAATGTAGCTGGAGAGCACAGAACAGTTTACAGTACACAGTGAGGACAGTGCAGAATATTCCTCCAGTGACTGAAATTGGAGGAAAAAACTCACTAAACTGTGAAACTGCAGGGTGTGCTCAAAATGGAACTTCAATAATGACATTTTTAGCCATATTTTCAACATTTATTCAGCGTCAACAGATTTGAAAGGACTCAAGTCCTTGTTTGAAGTCCACTCCCAGCAAACAAGAAATAGTCTGCTAGCTAGACAAATATTTTTCTTTTTAAACTGTACAAATATGTAAAATGACAGAAATTAATTTCCCGCTGCCACTGAAATGAAACATATTAGTGTGTGTTTAAGATTATTATATAAAGTTGACTCTTTTAGGATCTATTACAGCGAAACACTTAGGCCTATTACATTCTGACATGCTCTTTCCTTTATAGTTTCATTTTTTTTCTGTATTTCAGTCATTTTTCCTCTTTCTTTCTGTTTTCCTTTCCTTCCTGCAAAACCCCCTCCACTCGAACCAGCTCTCTCTCCGTAGCCTTCTTTCCCTCTATGGCTACCCCCTGGCCTCGGTCTGTCATGGTTCCTCCATGCTTCATTTCTTCATTAGAGCTTCTGAGCATTTCACAGAATAGATTTCCACTATCAGGGATCCCATGCTGGTCTGGAAGGATGGAAAGTCTAGACAGTTTGGAAGAAGTCTCACAATTCACCTTCACACTGCGGACGGCTGCTGCTGTGAGGGTGAGAATTCCATCTGTACTGGTGGCAATGGCAGAACAACCGGTTGGTTATGTCCCTGTGTGCCCTTTGAGGTGATGGAGCATCCGTCTTTGTCAGATATTCATCTGGTTTGACGAACATCAAGGAGTTTGAGGTTCCATTTCTGGACAAGTTGAGCCATGAAGAGCATGAAGTTTGCATTGCAGGGCATTTTTTTTGGTTAAAATAGCAGCAGCAGGATTGAGGCTTTGATGGATACACATGCACATATTTCTGCCATTTTGCAATATAGGATAAAAGAGTTACAAAAACAGTTAAATAGCAGCTTTGTACTCTTTGCAGCCAATACATTTTAGTGGAGTAGAGTTACTGCTGTTTCAGCGTATGGGGAACGGTGTCGTAAATCCTGGACTGGAAATAGACATTCAAAATACTGGCATGTGGAAGAAGGTAATGTGAGATAGTTTGAATAAGAAGCACAGATGATCAGACATGTTTTTGCAATTCTTTCCCAGGTTAGTCAAAAGTATTTCGAAGACAAAACAATGCAAACAGTATAATTATCACCTAAACTCTCGTTTTTAGCTTCTATCACAGCTTTCAGATGGATCTTTCATCTGTCGCTTGTATTTGGTGAAGTTGTGGATGAACGCGGTCAATTCCATACAAATGCAAAGATAATCTGGTTAAACTGTTGGCTTATCTGATCGTCAGACTCTTGTTGATTCCGACTGTGTGTTGCCAGATTTCAGTTCTTTTTTTGATTACAACACAAAATTATGAAAATAAGCCCCAAGTTGCAATCAACAAAACTAATCCTGTAATATTGTTATGCAGAACTGTGGAGGTTAGCATCAGCGATTTAAAAATAATTCCCTTTGCTAAAGAGCCTTTTTAAACGCTCAGTTTTAGAGAGGTGGAAAACTGGCATGAAACCAACATGAAGAAAAAGAACAAATACACAAATATATTTACATTTGTTTGTAGGAGGGAAGAATAATCAATTGTACTTTTAATGCTAAACTGCCTCAGGGTTTTATGGGACCAGATAAAGCATCCTTACTTTTGGAAGCACTCGGATTTACTTCTTCACACTTCTCCAAACTCTTAAGCAGCTCACAATGGAAGCTTTGCTCTTTGTTTTCCCCTCTGCTCATTGCATATTACACATCACATGTTGCAGCTCTGACAGTCAAATTGCTACTTTTGCTCCACTGAAGTCGTATTGCTTTGCGTCCCCCCGGTAGCTCCGTATCCTTATTTCTATGACTGTTTTTCTTTTTTATGACCAGATGTATTCGGCCTTGCCAGGTTTTCGGAGTCCCCTGGCAGATGTGCTTGCACAGTAGTCCTCTACAGCTAAAATGAAGGCGTCATTTAACCTCTCATGCTCCTCGCATAATGCACAGTAGCACTTATTTACATTACCGCCGGTTGGAACAAACCCATTGATGCAACCCTTTTTTCCTCTTCCTGTGTGATGTTAACTATTTCAGGACTTCAGACAGTGCCTCTTGTGTCTTGTCACACCAGCTTACAGTAATTACTTGGTCCCCTTTCTTTTCTGCGCACAAGCAAACTATGGGAATATACTGCCTGAGCTTGTGACACAGTCCACTGAACCTTAAAGGGATAACAGTCGCACCTCTTTTCCATTAAAAATGCATTGAAAGAAAGGCCCCAGTCTCCTAGAAGAAATGCAAGAAAGCAGATGTGCCCTCCATTTTCAAAGACGTGTGGAATTGCTGGCAGCTTTTACTCAACAGACTGTCTTTCTGAGAGAGTAGCTTCTATTTCCTATGCAGCTCAATTAAGCTAGAAATCGAGAGAATTTGTTAGGGTTACTGTGTGTCTCTCTACTTTTCCTGGTCACTAATTCAAACAGGACCTGAGCCAAATGCTAAATCTCCAAAACTACTCTTGGGCCTTGTCAGTGCACCAGCATGAAAGTATATTTGTGTAGGACTTCAACAAGCACACCAAGCTGATATTAGAAAAACATTGCTAAGTGAAATTCGCCTGCTCCGTTTGCACAACTGTCAAGAGTCGTAACGGGAGATGAGAGTTTCATTTGGGGGGTCCTCGCTGTATAGGAATATGGGAATAAGGAGGATACTCTGGGAATGTGGAGTCAGTGTGGACACCAAGGGGGTGTGAATATGTTGTAGTGGCAGGAGTTCAGTTACACTCTGGAATGTGCTGTTGGTATATTTATGCTTTCGGTAAGGCCAATAAACGCAGCCATGTAACCCTGCACAGTTCCAAGTGTTGTCCACAGCTCATGCCATGATGATTAGTGATTTCTTTTTGTTTCAGAGCTCGTCTTGGAGTCATAAACCAGGCTGCTTTTCCAAGGCTATTGTAGTGAGAATTAGTAGTGTGTTGGGGGCTTCACAAGCTATCGCCAAAACGCTGCAATAATGAGGGACAGGAGATGTAACAGAGCAGACCTGCTACCATCACAAGCCGTGTTTGCAGCACTTTTCAATTGCTGGATTTTGGTAAAGACGAGATTTAAATAAGTTTTTTTGATATGACAACAGAAGATAATACAGTTTTATTTCATTTTATTAATGGGTGACAATTGCAACACCCAGAAAGAAAAAAAAGCCTGGATGCCTTTTGATGAGTGGAGAAAAATATGGCAACAAGAGACACTTCATAGGGTGCTCTTAAACAAGTGGGCGTACGTTTGTTTGTTCTGCCGTTCACTACCCCTTACTTCTAGTTAGCCTCCTTTCAGCAGAGAAGCCTGTCATACTGTAAGTGAACAGTTGTAGTGTTGAGAACAAATGGCATAAGTTGCTCTGAAATAAAAGCCCGACTGAGCAGCCTCTTGCAAGTCCAGATAAATGGACTTGTACTCCGTGCAGCTGTTGTCTATTGTCTGAATAGACGACGGCTGGAATTCCAACATCGCTGATGATTCCCTCGTTCTAGAGATGGTTGTCTCGAGCGCTCTGAAGTCTTCAGCTTAACTTAATCTCAAGACACTTTCCGCTAACTTGTGTTTGAAGTATTTCCAACTTTGTGTTGAATTAGATATGTGTAGAAAATGTGGACTTTTATGTCTTTAAACTCTAGCGCGTCTGCAGTCAAAAAATCTCTACTTGGACGTCGAAGGAATTAGTAGACCTCCTGCAGATACATCTGCATTTCAGGAGGATAGAAATTCACAGCACATAGTCAGATCCCTGCTTTATTCCCTGTTCGTCAATGATAATTTCTAATGCATGAATTGAAATGCTGCTTTCCTGGGATTTTGTGATGTATTCATTAATGTCTCGTCCTTAAACAGACTCTTTTCTAAAGGCAGGATCAGTAATGGTCTTGGACAACTACTTCGGAAGACATAAAACGGAAGCAGACAACAATTTTTTGAATATGAAATTTGAAGCAGTATTGTATCTCACAATGCCATCTCCTGAATCTTTTAAAGAAAGTGAACTATTCAGGTAAAGTCCCTCTTTTTACATTGAGCTCTTACTCTAAAAAGCAAATTACGAGCACAACAAGCTTTCACCATCTCTTTTGGAAAGCAAATGATTGCAAATCAGCCTGTTATGGCTGCCTATTTTGACTTGACAGGTATTCTCAGCTAAGTATATGCCTGAATAATGGCTGCACTTAAACCACATTACAGTGGATAACTGATGGAGTGAAATATCAAAACAGATTTCTTCTTTTTCTCATAGCTGTAGTTAGTATATTAGTACTATAGCTGTTGACACGTTGAGCTATTGCGTACAATAATACAAATTCATTCCAGTTTGTGAGATTCATCAAAGATATATCAGGTGGTATTAATAATTCTAATAATGATAATATGTACTACAAGTGAATTTTACATTTACTGTAAACACAGAACTCGATCTCAGCGCAAAGAAAGAGATGAATGAGGGTCATTGTTCCAGTGCAGATGTAAGCTGTAGCCGATGAAGGCTGGAAAAGGCTGTACTGCAGCAAGTTCTTCAGTGATGAATAGATGTTTTTCACATCTGCTCATCAACACATTCAACAAATCTATTTTGAGGCTGTTCATTTTTCAAGGAACAAGGTGGCTGCTTGAATGATTTTATGCAGAAAAGCCTGACGGTTCTGTTTTTAATTATGACTTGCATTCACTTGTCAGAGGGGCACTTTGAGAAATGGAGGACTGCGTGTACCTTATGTGCACACTAATATTCTCATATTGCTGCACTTTCAATGTCGTTGTTTACATAATAGGATATAAATAGGAAACATAAAATATGTTTTATGTATTTTCTTTTTTACAAATTTCACGCAGACCTCTTGCAGGATTTATGTAAGTTCACATAAAATGACATCATTAGAGTTCTTTTTCCAGACTATTTGGAGACATCAAAGCTCGGAGCAGCCTGTTCCTGACCTTGTCCTTTCTATGACTTTATCCAAAATTAGATTTTATAGATAGGATTGCAAGCAAATAACCTGGAACCATATAAAACACTTTACAAGACCCCGGTGAATTGATGCTGCTTCACTGCAGCTTGTGTATCCTCTGTATCCAGGTTGCCAAAACTCACTCCCTTTTCAAAGATTGCCGATACCAGCCTTAACATTTGACCTGTCAGACATCCAGGGGAGTTACTCTTGGCCTTGTTGGACTGAACTGAAGTGGGATGAGGCCAGGATTTAGTATCGATGACCACCCAGATGTGAATGGTGAAGCTGAAGGAATCTGAATTGCCATTTTGTTTTCACTTCACTATTCAGCCTGACATTCAGCTCATATTGGCCCTGTTTTGCCCTAACCGATCAATAGTGCGTAACACACCCATTCCTTCAACATCATTTTCAGTCCACACAAGAGTCGCGGTAGCAGTTGCTGGAGGCCACTGACTTAACAGTTTTAATGTCAAGCAAAAACATACCTGATTTAAAGTTATTCCTGCAAGTCATCTCACAACAACCTGCATCGCTGTTTCAGTCGATTAAACCAACGTGGATGTCGGTGATGGTTCAGAGGTCTGGAATCAGGCTAGAGGCAACCGCATTAAAGAGGTAGAATTCATATCAGATACTCGAGCTATAAGGTCAAAATATCCCTCCTCAACCCCTTGAACCATTTAATCTCTGGGTAAAAAGATTGTATACATAGTTTATAGCAGTGGCATCTTCATTTCATAGGTCATAGAGCTAGACATTGCAGAATTAGGAAGCAAAAATGGAACAAAGGTGGTAAATTAATGATACAGTACATTTAGTTTCGACTATTAGTGTGGTCAGTACTGGAAAAGAATCTTATGAGTTATAAAGTGGGAATCTGCCTCGGATGAATCATGCATGCATGAAATCTGGGGGTTAGTTAAGGTAAGACTGACTCACAGTGATAGAGGCACCTATCTCTGGAATGTTCCATGACTCACCCCCCACCAGTATTCTCTGGGCAGGGATCCTCCTCTCCTCCAGAGAATTTGGTCTACTCGATCTCAGTGAGGTGGTGAAGGCTGGCAGGCTCCAACTTTTCAAGGCCATTATCACGACCACTGACGCATCACTACCTTCATCCACACTTCATTCCCCTAAGTGTGATTGATGGGAATGTCCTGCTCGGCCTAGCACCGTGTCATGGCGCACAGCCAAGGGCAAGGACTCCTGAGAGAGGGACAGACGGGAGGAAAGGGGCAGAGGATTTGAACTTTATCAGGTGCCACCGCAAATCAGCGAGAGCAGAGTTTACACCTCACACAATACATAAGAGCAGAGTCGTCACCCTTGACAACACGATGCTGTGCCAGGCGAGGCTATAATAGCTCAGGGACGCTGGGACAGCGACAGAACACCTCTGTCAGGTAAACAGGTTTTTTTTTTTTTCAAATATAGAAATACGCTTATAATCCTTCAGAGTTCATGCAGAGTTCACATTTAAAGCAGTGACAGCTGCATTGTGCGAGTTGTGCAGATTTCCCGAGGACTTTGTGTATTGTCTTCTAAATTAGTGTGGGGACTTGTTTGGTCCAAGAGGTGTGTGCAGAACCACACTAGACACATGGTGGTTAGAACGAGACGAAACCCAAATTGAGTGGTGCAAAGAAACATTCAGTTCTGTACAATTTAAACATCACTGTACTGGAGTATTTCCATTTTCTGCCAGTACTGGAATAGACACATGATGCATTATGCTACACATAAATCCTGCACATAACTATTCACCCCGATGTTTACGTACTTTGGCTGATCACATCTATTTTTAGTGCCCACTCCTTACTGAGATGTCAATGTACCTGATTGGACATGCAGTTTGGTCTCTAATGGCAAGAGGAACTGAAAACGCATGTACATGATTTTACATACATTAGCTACAAGAGCGTTAACTCTACCTTGAAAAGCAACAACATGCTGCTAATGCAGTAAAGCCTCTGTAATAATAATCCAACAACATATTTTAATACTTTTGACACTGATACCTCTGCGCTTTGAATGCAGAACTATTTCTTGTCCTTCTTCCAACACTGTCCAAATCTTGTCTGTTGGGTACCAAACTACAGCTGAATCATTTATAGATTTAAGATCAAAATTTGAAACAGTGCAATTAGCGAATTGCAAAGGTTGCAGTTTAGGATATGTCGTGTGGCATGCCTAAATTCATGTAATTCTCCTTGCGCCTCAGTCATGCTTTTGATGCCATCTTATGTGGTAATGCGTCGTCAAATCTTTGTAATTCTGTTCAGCAGTGAATGCTGAACTGAAGCTTGACTTAAAAAACAACAACAGAAAAACGCAAATTAGATCATAATAGCTGTTAGAAAAATCGAAATCACATAGTTTCCATAAATTGTTCAGCCTGAGATCAAACACTTACCCCCTGTAGGCTTCAGAGAGTTAATTTCGCTTGAATTTGCTCTATCACAACAGATTCCAAAGTGAACCCAAAAAAACAGAAATGCAAAGAAATGGAAACCCCCATCAACAAAAAGAGTTGAACCCTCAAAACTACTTTGCCTTCCATGTGAATGCTCAAATATGTGACTGATTCATGTAGTTGGCAAATGAACTGAAAATGGAGAAATGGCAGTGGGTTGAAACCTATTACTTTTTGTATTGTCATTTGTGTTCATCACAAACTCGTGGAAGTGGAGAGCCTCCATATGAAAACACAATCATATTCAGTTGCCTCGCGGTTATTCTTAAAGATGGACTGCAACTGCTACTTGACATATATATATATATATATACGTGACACGTAGGAGCAGTACTTGAACAATGTTTTACTCCGACTTCCATTGAGAGGTTGACCCGAGAACCAACACAACCGTCATTACATATCGGCAGCTGTTTCATTGTGATATTCTATTTACTGCACTGAACCAATGTGGCCTTCGAGTGCTTCGACTGAGCTATCTATTCCCTCTCAAATTATACCATGCGTGGCCCTGTGAAGCATTTGTAAAATATGTAATTCTACGTCGCTCATAGTGGCACAGTGTAACTTTCTGGCCTTGTTTAAAGTTTGGGGTGTTCAATTTCAATGGGCTCAGCACTAGAGGTTGACACCAGCAGCAAGTAATTGAAAACACTTTTCAAGGTCACGCTCCGTATAGATCTGAGGAGTAATTCTAACCAGGCGAGAAGACAGAAACAGAAGTCAATGGCGGTTATTGCCCTCCTAGCGGGGAGTTCATTGCTGAAGATCAGAGAGGAGACGAATGACGAGACGGGGAACCCGAGGAGACGTCCAAGTCTGAAACCCTCACCCAGTGCTGTGGCTTCACAAACAACCACAGGACTTTGAGTTCTGGCTGAACAATGTCCACGACAGCGAATATGGAACTCTATGAAGGGCTCATAATTGGTGCTGAAATGCTTGATCAGAAGCTTGTTTACTTGTTCTTTAACCGGCGGTTTCCTGTTACGAGTACATCCTTGGGTCTATTGAAGTGGAAAAACGTGCAATGGACCACAGGAATGTGTTAAAAAGTGGTGTTTTGATATCCTGCTAGTTATGTTTGCAGCTAATATAAAGGGAAATCTGATGTTTGCAACTTAAGAGTGTCATCTTTTTTTGTTGGACTCGCCAAAAGGAATGCCTAATTACTGGGAGTGCACAAGCAGGTTTTTAAAATGCCAGCAGTTGATCTAGATTATCTGAACCACTTTACTTTGAGGGACAACTGAAAGTAGCTTCTCCTGAAAACCTAATAATCTCTCATTAACTGCGTGCAGGAGGTCCCCCTGTAAACCGTGATGGATGTTTAGAGTGGACAGCTTAAATAGTAATTTAACTGCTTGCCTTTGTTTTCTCTTTTAAACATATTTGGCTAACCTTTGGCTCTTTGTCTGTCTTCCTGCTCGTGTTTCTTCCCCCGCCAGACTTCTTTTTATAAATACCATCATGTCCCCAGATCTTAGCGATTAAAGGGTCAGAGCAATGTCACCACTGATGCACACAAACAAGATCCAAATTGTAATTGAAATGGATCTTCATTCTTAATCAGTAATACAATTATGTATAATCTCAGTTCATACTACGTTTTTCTTTTATCTGTTTGTTGCACAGCCTGTTGTGTTTTGTTTTCTTTATTTTATGCCTGTCATAGTCATTTTTATGGCCTGTTGGTTTGATTATATGCTGTGTTTCTTCCTGCAAAGTGACAGAGTACACAGAAAAAAAAGCTTGGTGCAAGCACAATGCATAATGACTTTATTAAAGGCAGACGGTTTGGCAGAAATAGTGTGATTGCTAAACAAAGCCAGGCTCTCGTGGGGTTTGCCCAAAAAAATACTGCATTCAAGGTTCATTTCATCTAATACCTTCACAGTAACTTCCTTACTCTTTTTTCATCTCGATCCAGGGAGCATCAGTAGTTTCATATGGCTCCGTGTATATTCTTGCATGAAATAACGCGTTCAGAATTCTCGCGGGCCGCCCTGCAGTTAATTCTGCTGGTGACAGTGGAGCGGAGATCAATAAAAATTGGACTGTACAGAGAGAGAGGATCTAGTGTCTGCCTCACCGAGCCAACGTCATTGTATTTTGCTTGGTCAAGCTCTGACCACATGATCTCTGGAGAGGAGGATTACAGGAGTACTAAGCTCCAGATATTTTTTTTTTTCCATCTTCCCTGGCTCTAATTAATCAGGGTAGGGTTCTACCAAGAGGCTTAGCTGGCCCCTTGTCAATTTGCAGCTATCAGCTTGCTTAGACAGGCCTCAACAGGGTCTACCAGGTTGCCATCAACAGGAGATAGCGAACTTTAATGGGAATAGCTGAGCTGATGAGATGCTGAGTAAACAAAATATACCCAATAAAGAATTGTGGGTGCAAAGGGAATATAGCACTTTTTTTTTTTTTTTGCCAGAGTGCTGTAATAAGAAAATTGTCTCTCATGTATCATTATTTCAATATTGTGATTGTGTTGACCTTTTGGAAGAACAGTGCATCCAGGGAAGCTTTCTATAATGGAAATACCCACGTTTCTGTGAAATTCACACATTTTATCTTGTGTCTTAACCACAGCCACCCTGGCTTTTCTTTGTTATCCAGATTCAAGTTGGTTTAAAAAAGGTTTTTTAATATTCTTTATTCTTATTTCTTACTTATTCTTATTTAAATTATCCAACAAGCTCGCAGAAGCAAGCTGTTAATGATTTTGGACATTTGTATAACCAGTTTTGTCTAGAAGGCTTGTAGAATACCAATATAATGGTAATATCACAACTGTAACAATACAGATTTAATGTGCAGTGCCGTTTTTCATTGTGGGCTTGGCAGGTTTGTTTACTGATAATGCAGCAGGAACAAAAAATGGGAGTAATTCCAAAATGACTGCACCAGTGTAAATAAAACCAGTCAGTACAAGTTATTAAATATTTATTCCCATTTACTCTGGTTCACTTTTCTCTATGGACATTTGCCAGGCCTTATGAAAAGCCCCATTACTTTGCCACTTAAAAGGGTCTATTTAGCTCATTAATAGTCCATTAATTGTTTCTTTTTAGCAGGGCTTCAAGCGAAAGCCAAAGAACTGTCAGACATGCCCTATTTCTATTATCAGTTAGTGAGCAGTGCTGTGGAGCTGAGTTAGTGTTGACTGTGGTGAGCCATGAGTCACTGTTGTTGCCTTGTCTCACCTATTAAGGAACAGCTGGTGACGTATATGTATATTAAATATCTGCATTTGAAAAAAATAATGATCTTTACGCAAGGCGTTAATTAAAATAATGCAGTTCTAATGTAAATGTATGATAAACACTAGTCCCAATAGTACATTATGTTCTTTAGCGTTCCAAAAGCTGGACCTTTTGCATCTTTTATATTTTAAGATCTATATTCCGATATGAGCTTTTAAAATGAAAAACACAGCCAGCCACAGTGGCTAATTTGGTTAATGGATCTTTGCGCAAAGGATTAATGAAATGCATTAAAACAAAAAGTGAGCCTGATCCTCATTTTCTTTTACTTTATCACTAAGATCAAGGCAACCTCGGGCCGCGGTCAAATTCAGACAGACCAGGGTTTGAGAAATCTGAAGCTACTCTGAGCTTTGATACATCACATCAAAGACCTAATAAAATCCAGTGTAACTTAGTAATAAATTGAACATTTTATTGGACTTAATTATTACCTGCTGCTCATTAATTGGCTTCTACTCTAATACACGCAACTGCAAACACATTTAGGCAGCACACGTGGCCTCTAAGCTGCAGACTGAGATAGCTCGTTGAAAATGTTAAATCAAATGGTGCATGATTTCTTAGGAACCGCACGCCTCGGGGCTTCAGGCTCTATTGACAGTTCGGTAGTATGTTTCACATTTACTGCTTCGTGTTCAGCCGGCCCTTCTATTTACAGTACGTTAGATTGCGGGATCTGAGGCGAGGAACATCTGTGAGCAATTGAGACAAAAGGAGGACAGGACCTCGTAATAAGCGCTGCTGACATTAGGCTGCTTCTGTAGTGTGGCCCACTTGTTGCCATGAGGAGCGCGCTAAGAGGTAGCAGTAATTATTAGGCTAGACTGCTACCAATTACAAATTAACAGACTGAAGATGGAGACAGAAAGAGGGTTTATACGTAGTAGATTCATCCTTACATCTGTAAGAACTGTCATAGTGCTAATAATAGGGGAAACTGAAGCTAAAACTCATGATTTTAATGAAATTGAACCATAAAAGTCCAACAAGCAATGGTATGGCCTTGTAGTGTAAACACACATCATATAGCTCCAGTGTCAGTCAATGAGATTTTTTTGTTTATCGTATTCAACGATGCCAATTATTTTCTCAATCATTTATTTGCACAAAAACACCAGCAAACACTGATAAATGCTCATAACAAATTGCCAGAGGCCAAAGTGATTAAATTGCTCCTTTTTTTTGTGACCAATTTACCTAAACTCATTCAATCTTTTGTCACATATGAGTAACAAATACATTTGCAAAGCTGCACCTGAGAGTCTTTTTAGCATTTTCACATGATAAAGTAGCGACAACAACAACAAGTAGTTTCTCTTTCCTACTGAATACTCTTTTTAGCCTTGCAGCAGAGACGAAGGACCAAAATAATAATTCAAAATAAAGCTCATATCTTTAATTCAGATTTCAAAACATCAGCTCAGGTATCCAGACAAAACCCCACCACAAGCAGAAGCATTACTCGGCATCCCCCTCCTATCATTGCCAATATGCATCTTTGCAGAGATTTGGGAGAATCTGAGAGAGATGTATTAGCTGTCAAAGCTTTGCAGACTGGCGGGAGGCTCTATCTGTTTACCGGCCAGCTCGAAAACGAAGAAAGCAAGGTTGTGATTAAGTCTGTCTATAAGGTAGGAGGCATGAGATAGTTTAGACATGATAAGCCAAGGGACCCAAGCGTTGTTGTGTACCAGATGGATAGAGATATTGCGAGGGGGGCTTAAGGCAGCGTAGAAAGATGAAGGGATTATAGCAGCCAATCTTTCTGTCAATAAGTGGTTCGGAGGCGAGATAAATTTACCTATGACAGAGTTGCCAGGAGACAGAGGCACACGCAACAATTTCATTTTCAGTTTGAGGAGTTAATGTTGCAGTTTTTAATCATATGGCCTCCAGAATTATCGTTCACTGACACTGTTTACCTTTTTGTGACAGCAAATTTAGAAAAAGTAGATCGACATTGATAAATAGGCACTTTATTCATCCCTATGGGGAAATTCAAGGTATCCAGTAGCTCACACATGTTACATTCAAGAAGGATAAGGTAACAATGTACAAAAGAACATGCAATTAATGTGCAAATCATGCTGGTCGAGACACAGAAATAATTAAATTCAATTCAGTTTTATTTATATAGCGCATATTTACAACATGTGTCATCTCATAGTGCTTAACATAGTAAGGAAGAACAGAAAACCCAACAATCCAAAGGTGCTTTTGGATTCCCGATGAGCAAGCAGTCAGCGACAGTGGGAAGGAACCAAAAAAAAAAAACCCTAGGGTATAGGGATGGGAATCGAAAAGCAATTCTTGTTGAGAACCGGTTCCCAGTGTTTCAATTCCTTGGAATCGTTTGCCAATTTTGCAAATGATTCCCTTATCGATTCCAATGGGCGCAAATTCACCAGTGCATCCAGCAGGAAACATGGCGCCCAAGCGGCACAAACGCTCGAAAGTTTGGTTACATTTCACGAGAAAGGATGACAACAGGGCAACTTGCAATACTTGCAAAGTGGATATTTCACCAAAGGGAGGAAATAATACAGATATGCAGAAACATTTGCACACACAGCGATAACTTTGAATGAATGTCGCGTTTTCAATCCACTCCGGAGTGAATCTCAGCAGCAGCGGCAACGTTAGCACGTCCTCTGCTGTGCAAATGAGAATCGATAAGAGAATTGATAAAGAACTGAACCGTTAAGCAGAATCGAAAATGGAATCGGAATTGTAGAAATCTTATCAATTCCCATCCCTAGTTGTGTGGACATTATGCTTCACTAAGCTAGGAGAGAAAAAAAACATAGACTAGTAACATAAAAAGATTGGGTGACA
>OMNN01097869.1:0-13467 GCA_900302755.1 Chromis chromis
TGTGTCTGCATGTGTGTGTGTGTGTGTGTGTGTGTGTGTGTGTGTGTGTATACGTGTGTGTGTGTGTGTGTCTGTGTGTGTGTGTGTGTGTGTGTGTGTGTGTGCGTGTGTGTGTGTGTGACTGCTGTGGGTGTGTGTGTGTGTGTGTGTGTGTGTGTGTGTGTGTGTGTGTGTGTGTGTGTGTGTGTGTGTGTGTGTGTGTGTGTGTGTGTGTGTGTGTGTGTGTGTGTGTGTGTGTGTGTGTGTGTGTGTGTCTGTGTGTGTCTGTGTGTGTGTGTGTAGTTTTTTCTTTAATGAGACTTGCTTTTGTATTAACATTTGGGTCTTCTTCTGAGACTGGGGACACTTACTGGGGGACCCAGTGACCAGTGTGCCCATTTAATCTTTAGGTCCAAAGAGGACAGAAGGACCAGTGTGGCTTCTCTGACACTACTCTCACTGTCCTTGAGCATAGCAGCCAAAGCCCAGATTTAAACCCCACAGAGCATCTGAGTTCACTGACACTTTCCATCAAATCTGAAAGAGCTTGAGAGGATCTGTCAGGAAGGATACAATTTCCAGGTGTGCAAAGCTTGCAGAGACTTATCCAAAATTATTTAAGCTGTAATTTCTGCCAAGGGGGCTTCTACTGGGTATTGAATTAAGGGCCTGAATACTGGATGAGATGTAGAACAGACATTTCAGTGTTTGAGATTTAATAAATTGCAAGAATTAACTCTAAAAGCACTTTGCCACAAAGGTTACTGATTATAGACTGATTGAGAAAATGTAACTTTAAGATAAAATTGAAGATTAATTCTACACGCCAAGAAAGGCCTGAAGAAGTGAAGAGTTCTGACTTACTTGTGAAACAACTGTATGATGACAAAAAGATCTGTTTAAAATAAGAGGCCCTTTTGTCACAAGGAGAAACTGAACAGATTTGTTTGGGGCAGTGACAACAATATAATGCCATGGATGTGCATACGTTTCACTCTGCAGGTTTCAGCAATGATTAGACACTGGGGCTCCACGTGACACAGCTGCACGTTCACAAGCACACTTACATATACATGGAAAAATAGTGTTGTTGGGCAGATAGTCTTGTGCTGTCATATTAAGACTGACCTGCAGAGTAACAGGGTGACTATCAGATTAATACCTGCCCACAGGCCAGCACCCTCACAGACTTTGGCCTTTTACTCCATATTTACAGCACAGGAGTTTTCATTATGAAGACTGACCAGCAATTCAAGCTACCATATTGAACTACTATGTGGTAGTATATGATTTGGTTTATTTTTTTAAGAACTATACATTCAACTGATAACTTTCATGGTAAAATCAGTGCTGTCACCTGATGCATTGGTAAAGTTGGGATTTATTAACTGTCAAAATACATTTCACAAAGTGTATGCATGATTTATTTGTGACCCTAAAAAATGTATGTGCTATATACTGAAATTAATGTTTATGCAGTTTGTGGTGTTATTTTGTATTTTCTTAAAACACCTTCCAGATATATTTTGCACAACAATGCCACAACTATCCTGTAATACCCATAGCTAGCCACTGCAAACTACCCATATATAATTGTACACATTTATTATTTATTTTTTTGTAGATAATGTAACATTCCATTTCATGATTTCTACAAATGTGGCAAAAATAATCCTATTATTTGTGCAGGAAAATTCTTGCCATTCTTATCCGACAAGTTAGGCATATTTTTATACATAATAAAAAATGTCACTAGTTGGATATAAAAATATTCCAACTAGTGACAACCAGGTGGGAAAAATATTCCCACCTGGTGGCTAAACTTGAGACAGCTAGGCTAAATTAGATTAAAGTATAACATGTTTGTTGTTGGTAATTGTTGTCTCAGAGATCTTGCTTAGTGTTGCTATTGACACTGCGGTTGCTGCTGGTGTTTGACTTTTGCCTCCACAACCATTTAACATTTTTTTCATGAAAAGAGGTTTTTAGAATTAGCAAACACTGCAGACTGAATTTGTCCAGCTGTAGTTTAAAACATCCAAGTACAGCTGCACTCACATACATGATGCAGCAGGCCTGCACAATTTTAATCACTGTTTTAGTGAGTGTATTGCATGATGGTAAGGTTTCCACTCACCATTCACAATTCAATGACTATACATTTATTATTTAAATTTCTACTAAGCTTTTACATCCCCATATACCCCAACAGACCTGTGCACATTGACATTTCAGCATCACAAGTGACTTGGCTCGATTAGCTGCGTTTTGAGAAAAAGCTTCTTTGCTTTTTTCTTGGGATACAAACTTTTATCTCTCAACCGATGCATTCAGCCAATTTTTGGTTTTTACTCTTTTGCCATCTAGGCTATCCATTTTTAGTAGGACCTCAATTCCTTTGCAAACTTCACTTTGTCTATTTCCATGTCCAGAGCTTTAGTCACCATTATGATGTGGCAATTCTCAACAAACACAATTATGATTAGTCATTGGTTTGACTTTTAGCCCTGTGGCTTTGATATTTTCCTACCTTGCTTGATATTTTCATCAGATTCTTCCCCTGGATGGTTTAAATGACTGCTGTTTCCCCTTTTCTTTTACATCCTCACTCCCAAAGGCCAATATTATCATATTCATGACACAATTGTTTGCAGTTACTCATTTATTTAATTTTCAGAGCCAAAATAGAAAAATACAAAACATCGTAACAATGCTTGGGTTAGAAACCATCTGCTTTCCTAATCAGTCGTGTTAATTTTGCTTCCTCTCTTTAAATTTTAGTCCTGTACTCTGTTTATTTGTTCCATTTTTTGTCCATTTGTACTTCCTGTAGTCTCAGTTTGTGTGTCAGTTTTTCCATTCTGTGGATTTCTTAGATAATTTTGATCAATTGGTCCATAGTTGGTGGTTCTGTCTTCCCCCAGTTCCTTGCTGTTTTGCTTTCCACAAGTAGTATTTTGACCAGATATATGTCGTTTCCCATCACCTTTTCTTCAGAGAAATTACAAAGATATTCTCTGAAGACAACATTTCTGATGTCGGTTTAACTTTTTACCTTTCACCTTTGGTGTAATAAAGAAATGCACTAGATTCTTCCAGGAGAATTTCCTCCAGATCTGCAAACTAGTGGATGTGTGAGGAATCTTCCATATGTTAAGCCAATCATTATCTGTATTATTAAAAGTAAAGTTCCTTCACCCACTTCTTTTTTACATAATTAGTCGAGAGTTCATCATGTATCCTGGTATATTGCTGAGATTATTCTCCTGTCACTAACTCGACAAACAAAACTCACTTCTGCTCTCTTACTAACTGAGCATTAATGATTGAGCATACTATCACTCCCTTCGGCTGGACAAATAAAATTGTTATTGCAGTTTCTGAACAGTGATAAAGTAAGCTCACACTTCATATTATACACTACTTAAGGTGGGTTACAAACTCAAACTGTGGTGTCTGCTCTCATGATGACATTGTTCTATGTAAGTGTTTGCTTAGTAAGTGTGTTAGCATGTGTGCCTTAGTGAGAGAGCTCTTACTAAGGCACACAAAACCCCATGCTGCCACAGCCATGTATAAAAAAAGGGGGATTGTGGAGTTCCCTGTCATCAATTTAACAGAGTTTAAATATGGAATAATACATTTGTAGACTGTTGTTGTAAGAGGCATAACTGTTACTGGTATCTGAGTTATGTATGTTGTTAATGCACTTTCATGTTAAGGCAGTATTGATAAAAATTAACTTAAATAACAGAATTATATACTTTCAGTTTCAGCAAATATTTATTTTATATGGTCACTTTGAGTGATTTTAGTTCGCAGAATGCTGAAATCAACGAAAATAAAATAAAAAAAATTTCAAGTAATCTTTTTACGTGTAGCACACACTGACTCATGGACTGACTCATCCGTGCCGACTGCCGACGTGGCCATACTAAGGCAAAGATTGCCTTAATTTTTAGCCCCGCGTACTCCGTAAATTGTGTTGGGGGAACAAAGGTGTAACAGCAATCAGTAAATACAGTAAGGTGGACACATTTATCAAATTTACTTTTTGAAATCACAAGTGGACAAGGACTAAATAAAAACATGGGCACATAGTGCTGCGTGAGCACTCCAGAGGGCAGTAACAGGGTTACGTAGACACTACAAAGGACCGCCTCCCTCCCCCCAGTAGTGGGTTGACAATATTGGAGAGGGAAAATGGCTGCGCTCACAACAACGCTAGAGCACACAATGAAAGTGACAGATTACTTTATAGAACCTGTTAACACAACCAGACAAAGTAGAGAATCTTTCTCGGGAGATTCGGAGAAACTACAAGACTATGTAGTGAATTTTCTGGACAAACAAGTAGGCAGCGAAATAAAATTCCTGACGAACGTTGGAGACCTGCTGGAAAATTTGACAGTGGAAAACAGCGCACTGGAAGAGCAGGTGAACTAAGAGCTTTGCCATTTGTTTGAACGTAAAAATGAATTTCCGAACGCATATAAAATCGGACATTACTCGTATCGCCTTTTATATTTAGTAATACTTAGTGGAAACTGTGAATTTAAAGGAGATTGTTTTGCTCATTGGATACGTAACACAACACGCGCTGTCTAATGACATTTCTGTAATTATGCATATGTGTCACGATTCCTTGATTTCGCTATAGACTGTTTAAAACACGGACGTAAGCACCGTCCAAATGATTTGCGGACTATTATTTTGAAGCCTTGAGTTTGGAATGTAGTCGTCATCATTTTGGTCACTTTAACCCGGATGGAATTAGGGAGGGGTGGATCTAACTGAGAACTCGAGCACATCACGTACAGCCATATGGTAGAGACTTGTCAATCACAAGGTAGTCACGCCCTAAATGTACATCACCGTCTATTTTCCTCAAAATTTACTAAGTGAACACCACGCTTTGTCTGATGAGATTTGAAACTAGCAATGGCCACCACAGAGTCCTTAGGAAATTGTTTAATGAACTAATAAATAAGAAAAAGAGTAGTATTCTCACAGATTACTATACAATTGAACCTATTTTTGCAACCAGATGAGTTGACCCCCACCTGTCATTAGAAAGAATGCAGGTTTAACCCACTTCCACCTTGGCTTCACTTTCGAGAATATAGGCTACATCCTCCTTTTATTCAGGAGTCTTTGGCTCCTACCCAAGAGTGTGTGTTTTGTGTGTATGGGAAAAGGTGCAATTATAATCCCAGGTGCTGACTATGGGTAACTTTAATACAAACTAGAACATTTCTGAAGAATTGTGAGTGTGCCAATGCAGCTTCTGCCGGTGTGTTGTGTTCTGCTATAATTATACATAAAGTATGAAAAGCCAGCATATTTCACCAACCCTGGTCAGTTTTAAAGATTTAATCACCTGTGTCTTGTCCCATTATCGACATTTCCTGAAAATGTCATTAATATCCATTCTTAACTTTTCAAGTTATCTTGCTAACAGACAGACAGACACACAAACGGCTGCAAAAACATAACCTCCGCTGCTTTGCTTGGCGGAGGTAAAAGTAAAAACAAATAAAAAAACATTTAAATCCAGGCTACAATACACTACAAGAGTTACTCACTAAGCTCAGTTACTGGGTATGGACTCTCATTTTGAAAATGAACCCAAAAGAACAGATGGTTTGTCCATCAATATATGTGTGTGAGAGAGACAAAGAAATAAGTACTGTTTTGTAAGCTTCGTTGACATCAGAGAGATTTTATGTTGACAGTCTAGCACAGGGGCAAGCCATGAGGTGACATGTATATTTTGATGAATCTTCCACGTTAAGCCAATCATTATCTGTAATATTAAAGTAAAATTCCTTCTCCCACTTATTATTTTTTTTACATAATTAGTTGAGAATTTATCATGTATCCTGGTATATTGCTGAGATTATTCTCCTGTTACTTTCCTTATACACTTTGATTATGCTTTGGATCACACTGTTCACTTCACTGGAAGGATCCACCTGGATTTGTTTTCTGTAATAATCTCTTAATTGAAGATATACACACCAAGCAGTCATTACTTTGGCCGCCCACTGTTTAAATCTTTGGTCATATTGACCTGGTTTGAAATTGCTGTCATAAGCTATCCATTTAAGACTTTTGTAGTCTTTCAGACATTTGTTGGTTTTTAATACCATAAACCATAAATTTAGTGTATGACTTGTTATTGGGACCATGTTTTTTTCTTAATTTCTTGTGTAACACCTTATCTCCGAATCATATTTTGTATCGGCTGTTGGTTTACTTCTTTTTCAATGTCTTTCCACTTACTTTTAAGAAAAAGCTAAAGACCCAGCTCTTTTATGAATATTTACGCACTTAGTGATGCTGACGATGCTATCAGCCTTGCATGATGATGATGCTATTAGCATTGCATATTGATGTTGTTGTTGTTGTTATTCCTATTATTAAAACTGTGCACTTCTCAAGCACTGTCTGTCAGTATTGTGCCCAATCAGGACCTAAAGCAGAGTTTCTGCTCTTCCTGGTCTTTTTCGCCTTCTATCTAGATCTTTGCTTGTGTTGTTCTTTCTCAGATGTACGTCGCTTTGGAGAAAAGCGTCTGCCAAATGAAATTGTAACATTGTAACATTGTAACATTTAGATCCATTATCTGGTTTGCACCAACAGTAGAGAGGTCTCAGTCGAGCAGCATTTTGATTATCTAAATTCTTGAGTTTAGGTCTAGTGGAAGGGTGGACAATCTTTCTATATCTTTTTGTATATCTTGGCTTAGTCTTTCATAATTTTCTTTATAAAGTTCTTTGAGATCTTGAGTCTTTCATCAATGCAAGAAGTGTTGTGTTTTGTTCAACGAAAACTGTTACGTCATCAGCAAAATGTCCAATTTTGAGCTCGACGCCTTTTATTGTAACCCTTTATTTCTATATTTTGCTGAACTTTTGCTGAATATTTATAGTCCTCTCTTTACAGGTGTATTCAAACCATTTACATTTAGGGACAGTAGTTTCAGACTGTTATATCCCATTATGTTGAGCGATTTTACACAGATGTTCTCCCAAGCAACTCGAAATTAAGGAACAATAGAACAATACATGAACAATGTACATGATCTTGCTTCCTGGTTGGTTATTTTATTTTGCATATGTCAGATCTCGTTTAGCAGATTCAGCAGTGCTTCGTTAACCTCGGTATTCCACTCCACCAGCTTGGTAATGCGGCGTTGGCTTTGGCTAGCTTAGCCTTTTGCTCTTATAACTCTTTGTTACTTTCTTGGAGTTTGCCAACAATGTCTCCTCTGGGTGAAGTCATTTCTTGTTTCATTTCCCTCTTTATTTTGTTCTTAAATGATTGCAGCTCCTCTCTGAGATACTGATGGAGGTCTTTTATTTCTCTGCTAATGTTTGCTAGCCCCGTCCAGAGGGCCTTGGTGTGGTCGTGGTCAACTTTACCCGCTGTATTGTCTTCAGGTTCAGCTTCGTTGCATTTGGAGAGTCCTTCCATTGCAGCTTGTTCTTGTGTTGATTTCTTGTTGTTTTTGCGGCTTCTACGCTTGCTATCCCAACTCATTACTAGATTTAGCCTTTGTATTTTGAGTCAAGTAGTTTTAGTGGGAATATTTTAACCTACTTGGAGGAGCTCAGAGCTATTCAGCCACTCGCTTCGCCATCTTGCCGGGAGTCCCCGATTCTTGCCTTTTTAGTTGAACAGGAGGGAGTGGGGAGAAGACACAGAGTTTGGATGCAGAGAGAGGAGCAGACAGGCAGACTAAGAATTATCACCTCGAAAACAACGTCACAGCTCAAAAACTATAAGTTACATTGAAAAACTTCTTTGACTGTGTGAAGCACAATCTTGTTCTAAACAAGCTGATGTATTGTCATGTATGTACTGTGTATTATAGATTTGGTGGCAGGTAAGAGAGACTCACTGTTTCTGATTTTCACACAAACTTTTAGGGCTCAGATATAATGGGAGTCAATGAGAGTGGCACGCTCTGTGGTCTGAGGTGATTTATGAAAAAACCATAAGTCCTACAGCAATCAGACAATGACAAAAATGCCTACATTTTTATGTATAAATCGTTCATCTCGATAGAAGCTGTGAGATGGGAAACAAACTACACTTTTTCAAAAAAATGTTATTGTCAAAATTTAGAGTGGTTACATTACAAGTGTTGTCACCCACTCCAACTGAACGAAAATTGTGAAATTTAACAAAATTCATAAAACGTAAACTGACTGCGTAAAAACAAATCAAAAAATTGATTTAGACAAATAATATTCAAAGCCTTGTGACCCATTTAAACGATGAATTAAGTTTTTACTGTAAAATATGCCAGAGCTACAGGGTTCCAAGGATGGCTGGGTTTTGATTCACATAATTTTCATGTTCATCAAACCATTCAGTGACCCCACTGTCACCCTTGAAGAGACCACTCACATTCATCCATCCATTTTCTATACACTGCTTAATCAGGGTCTTGGGGAGGGGGCTGAAGTTTATCCCAGCAGACTTGGGGTGAAGGCAGGGTACATCCTGGACAGGTCGCAAGTCCATCACAGGGCAACACAGAGAGACAGACCCACCAAGCACAGACCCCAGGCCGAGATTTGAACCCAGGAGGTGACAATGCTAGCCACTGCTACACTGTACTGCCCAAACACTCAATTTTGTCACCCATCTGTATGCAAGTAACAGTGTTTGATCACAAAGTATTGAAAAACAAAGTTAAGGAGAGGATGCCTTATTTGGCAAAACAAAATTTGTACCTGCCAAGATTTGCATTCACCTGTTTTCACAGCATAGATGAGTGTTAGATGTAGCAAATTCACAATGTCAAGTCAAAACAGACCCAAATATGTGTTATCTAAAACATTTCACTCCTGGGCCTCTGGAGACAATGCATTTGGATGCAGCATTCAGAAGGAAAGTTTATTTGTGTCATGTCTCCTTTCTCAGGCCAGGCTTGTAGCGCCACATTATGCAGCGTTATTACATAATGTGGTGAAAATGTATTACCTTATTACATAATGAGGTGTTATTACATAATGTGGCGATACAAGGCTCAGCTCGCAATTAGATATTTTCCCCAAATCATTCAGTTTACAGACTTGCAGATTCCTTGATTGTAATGAAACTGGAAACACACACAGTTATTTACTTGTAAAGATAAAAGTAATATGCAAATTCTATTTCTTTCCCTTAAAATACTTGATACTAAGAATTTTTGTGTGCCCTGGCCTTTGCTACACACGTAAAACTCCAAATGTTCAAAAGCTGTGATGATGATACATTATCCAGTCAGAAATATAAATAACTTTATTCAACTGTTTAAAACAAAAATAACTGCATTGTTAGATATAAACACTTAAAGTAGGGGTGTAACACTACACAAAAATCATGGTTCGGTGCGTACCTCGGTACAGAAGTCACGGTTCGGTATGGTTCGGTTCTCAGTTAGGGGAAAAATGAAAAAGAAAAACCCGCTCATAATCAATCCAAAACATTTGTTTATTTTCTTAAACCAAAGAGCTGTTAGCAACTCAGTAAACTCAATTAAATGTACAATGTATACAAATGTAACAGAAATACTGCTGCATAGTTCTCAATATTAAATAAACAAAATAAAATAAATAAAAGTGAAAGTGCAGCATTAACAGTTCAGGCTTATTGGTCTGCTGTAACTATAACTCAGATTACTTTTCCAGTATGTGTGCCGACACGAGCCGACGCAAGGATAGAAGCTAAACGCAGCCGCTTGCATTAGTGGCTCGTCTCGTCTGATGATAACTCTTTATTATTTATTTATATTTAATTGATTATATTCTCCTATGATGTCTGCAGTTTCTGCAGCCATTCATGTGCATGCCCCCAGTTAAAACACATTTCAGTCATGGAATCTTACTTCAGTTACATGGCTTTCTTAGCTCAGTCAGATTTGATGATTGGCTTAGCCAGACAAGGATATTTCACATATTTACCCTAAAAAATGTCTCTGTTTGCTGTGGCTATATGTTTAGGATAGTTTCCATGTGAATGGCAAAATGTTGTCCAGTGAGGTTTGATGCGAATGTACTCCTGTATATCTCTGTACCTCCCCTGTTGCTTCCATTAGCAGTAAATTCATCAGTAAATAACAGTGTGCAAGTTGGCATACATGCCCAAGCCATAACAGAAGCACCGCCATGTCATGAGCAAATAAAGCAGCCAATGCCAAGGCTAAGCATTATTCATCTGGAAACTGCAGTGTACAGATGACTGTCTTCTGGGGATTTATGCGTGATAAAAACCAAAGGAACCAATCCTGTCAATTTTCATGGTGGGACTTTCCGTGTGACCATCCTTTTTCAGAATCGTTTTCCGTTTTGGACATGTATGGCTGCAATATCACAACTAGCCATTATGTAGTGCAGAGTAGTTTTACAATGTTTGAGCAGAGTGATAGATGAGCTAGTGTGATTGAGCTCCAGCCAGTGGGGAGGAGTGGGTGGAGGTAGGAACTTGATAGATCTGCACATTCTCAAGGAAGCAACAGTGTAAAGTTATATCTAAGGCATTTTAAGACAGGAAGGGACTTTTTTCATTGACAAAAATTCTGAGTACCTAACTCTTATACACAAAGATGAGTTTTCAGAGGTTTATTCAGTGAACACAGAGGGATTTAAAACTTTAATTTACAACTGAATACGGGGCTTGTGTAATATATGTTGGGTACTGTGTCAAATATGAGCAGTAGCTCTATTATTTGTGTCGTTCAGGTTGTGACTGTATCCAGTTCTGTGCCTCCTAAAGTTTCTGAAGCACTGTCTACTGCAGAGGGAGCCAGATGTTCCCTGGAGGACCTGCTGCAGAGAGACCAACTTATTTTCAACATGCTGCATCAGGTAGAGCTACCACTATCCATCCATCCATCCATTATCTGTACACCGCTTAATCCTCTGCAGGTTGGGGGGGGGGCTGGAGCCTATCCCAGCCGACTTAGTGCGAAGGCAGGGGACTCCCCGGACAGGTCGCCAGTCCATCGCAGGGCCACACACAGAGACAAACAACAAACAACAAACAACAAGCACACTCTCATTCACACCTATAGACAATTCAGAATAATCAATTAACCTCAGCATGTTTTTGGACTGTGGGAGGAAGCTGGAGAACCTGGAGAAAACCCACGCTGCACAGGGAGAACATGCAAACTCCACACAGAAAGATCCCAGGCGTCCTAACCAGGACGCGAACCGGGGATCATCTAGCTGTGAGGCGAAGGTGCTAACCACTGAGCCACTGTGCAGCCCGAGCTACCACTAATCATAGAAAATATTGGAGTCAGTACAGTCCTTGTAGGTAAGGACAAATACAATTGCAAGAAAAAGCATGTGAACCCTTTGGAATTTCATGGTTTTCTGCATTAATTTGTCATAAAATGTGATCTGATCTTCATCTAAGTCAAGGGTATTGACAAATATAATGTGCCTAAAATAATAACACACAAAAAATTGGATCTTTTATGTCTTTATTGAACACACTCATTCAACATTCACAATGATAGTGGAAAAAGTAAGTGAACCCTTGGAATTCATAACTGGTTGACCCCCCCTTGGCAGCAATAACCTCAACCAGGCGCTTCCTGTAGCTGTGGATCAAACCTGCACATCATTCAGGAGGAAGTTTAGCCCATTCTTTCTGGCAGAACTGCTTTAGCTCTGTCATATTCTTTGGACGTCTCATGTGTATGGCTCTCTTCAAGTCATTCCATAGCATCTCTATTGGGTTGAGGTCTGGGCTCTGACTTGGCCACTCCAAAAGGTGGATTTTGTTTTTCTGAAGCCATTCTGTTGTGGACTTGCTCCTGTGTTTTGGGTCATTGTCCTGTTGCATCACCCAACTTCTACAGAGTTTCAGCTGACGTACAGACATTCTCACATTATCCTGAAGAATTTTTTGATACACTTGGGAATTCATCTTCCCCTCAGTGATTGCAAGCTGGCCAGACCCTGATGCAGCAAAGCAGGCCCACATCATGATGTTTCCTCCACCATGCTTTATGGTTGGGATGATGTTTTCATGATGATATGCAGTGCCCTTTTTACACCAGATGTAGTGCTGTGTGTTCTTTTTCCAAATAGTTCAATCTTAGTTTTATCAGTCCACAAAACATTTTGCCAATACCACTGTGGAGTGTCAATGTGCTCTTTAGCAAACTTCAGGCGAGCAGCAATGTTCTTTTTAGTAAGCAGTGGCTTCCTTCATGGTGTCCTGCCATAGACATCCTGCTTGTTCAATGTTTTACGTACTATAGATTAGGGCTGGACCCTAATAATCGAATATTAGAATATTCGTTCACTGGTATTTGGTGGTATTCGAATAGTAAATTCGCAAAAAAGCAACGTGATGCTACTAGAATGTAACGTGGGGCGTTTCACATAGACAATGAATGGAAAGCGTTAAACTGACGGATCCTGTGGACACGTACCATCAGAATCACAGCCTACCTCTGCTGCTGTGTTTCTGTGCTCCTCTGTCAAACAGGATGAAGATGGCGATAATGATGATGAGACACTTTCCTGCTTGCAGCACATCTCAGCGATAAGCAGAACCTTCTCAGCCTGAAACATCGGAGCAGAAGGTGTATCAGAACCAGCTGACAGTGGCAGGTGGACAACGGATGGACAGGCGTTAGACTTCACCTTGGTGACGACGGCCTGCAGCTTGTGAGCAGTGTTTTCGTCGTGGACGCTGAACTCGGTGAGCTGCTTCCTCGCCACCGTGCGAGCTTGGGTCAGCTGATTCCGGAGTTGGGAACACTTGTGGTTGACATCGTTCTTGGCGGCTGCCAGGTCACTTTCCATCGAGGTGCCTCCTACTTTACTGGGAATCATCTTCTCCCTCAGAAGGAAGATGGATTCCTGATGGATGAAGAGAACAAAGAGTTTTATATAACAGACTGTCTTGGTGTATGTAACAGACAAGGCTGCAACTAAGAATTATTTTCTGGATTATTCAGTTGGTCGTTTGGTCTTTAAAATGTCTGTGGAAAATATCAATAAGTGTTTCCCAAAGATAACAAATGTTTTTATTTTTGTCAACAACACAAAGTGTAGGAAGAAAAACAAAACTAGTCACATTTAAGAAGCTGCAATTAAAGAATTTAGATACTTCTACTCAAACCAAATAATCCATTATTAAAATGTTGGCGATTGATTTAATAGTAGACAGTTAATGGATTCATCTTTGCAGCTCTACTATCAGTATTATTTAGGCTCTACTTATGTTGATTCTTTTGGTCGATTCCATGAAAAACTGTCATATTTCTGGTTTCTGACTTCAACTTGTTGATAAATGTAGTTGCTGTACATGATGGAAGCTGAACTGAAGATGCTGCGATCAGCTGATCATTTCTGTGGAAGATTCTCCACTGTTGAACTACAGAAACCTCCAACTGAACTTTAAATGACAACAAATCTGACAGAAATTCATCCTGATTCTAAAATTTGCTGGAGGCGACCAAATCAGAGC